>LWCA01000908.1:0-15456 GCA_001642005.1 Intoshia linei | reverse complement strand
AATTGCTTAGCTCAACCTCGTTTGAATGCGCTTTCCTTAATGTCAATTGAGAATATTTGGAATGATATCAGTTTTGATAATATCATATCTGATTTCTCTCAGAAAAAGGTGAGAAAACAAGATTTGGGAAGATTTGTCAAGAATTTTTTGTGACTGCATGGTGCATATTTTCAAATGAAAAAGTAAACTTTGTTCATTAATTAATGTAAGTAGGTTTTTTGGTAAAAGAAATAAAAGTTACTAGAAACCTACATAATATCTTTTGATGCTTTTATAAATATCTAATAAATTGCTAAGTCTCCAACCAACAGTATGCTCTGTATTCTAAACAGCGGACCTAAATTTTTTTTATCGCTTCGCTCGAAATTTTAAAGGGCCACCGGCCCTTTACTTAGTCCAGGTCCACGAAGAGGCTTAAGACGGCTCTGCTCCATACGTCTAATGTATTTACATTGTACAATTTAAAAATATGTTTCAGGTGTAACCTTATGATATAGTTTCTTAGTAGAGATGGAGTGCAAGAGTGGAGACCGATTGCATTATTCATAAAATAGTAGATTGATGTCATTATAATTCTTACAAACAGTAAGTAAAGTAACGAGATCTGCCGATGGCTGACTGTTGTAATTTTATTAATCACAAAATTAAATCCAATATTTATATATATATTAAGATGAAAAACTATTAATTAATAATTAATAAAAAAAAATGTATAATGACTGTTTATTAAAAATTTTAATTTGATTATTTACAGTTGGTTGGTTTCATCGTTGAAGGATCCCATGTATTCCAACAAGGCCCGATGACAAAATAAATAAAGAAGCTAAAAATTTAAGTAATGGTTATTTTACACAAAAAATAACCTCAGATTGCACCATTAGTTGACGTTGAATTCTGAGTTGCTTTATACATAGGTAAATGTCTATAACACCTTCATAGCGTATTCTCTCCAATATGATACTTAAAGCAATAAATACTCCAGTTTTTTCAGACCCCGTTCTATATTTTAATATTTTTTTATTTCCTGAATAATCTTACCGACAATGAATTGTAATGGGCCCATCCTGGCCAAACTTTTCTTTTGTCTTGAGCACATGGCAGATAAAGTCAATAAACCCTTCGCCTCTGTTCGGTTCGTTTTTACCATATGGCCATTCGTGGTAATGAAATTGGCGTAAAGTTCTTGATTTTCCAGACTAATAAACATGTAAATGAATTAAACAAAAGCTTACTCTAACATCCGTCAATTTAAACTCTCGCATAGTGTATTTGATCATGTTATATTCGGCTAGTGGTTCAACCATCAAAAAATAATGCCGTATTTTTTTCCCATCATGAGGCCAGTATTGGTAGACGCTGGAGAAAGAATCAATTGAATTAAACACTTTGCTCTAAATTTAAAATAAAATAAAAGCAATATATTAAAATTTCATAAAAAAATCAGATAAGTACATCAAAAAGTGAATTTGACGTGGAAGAATTGGAATCGAGAACAACAACAAATGTGGAATTATTGGACCACAGCATTCGCCAAAACTTTGAAACTGTGCCAGAATGAGGATTAGAACATGCAATATAAGCGCCATTTCCTCTGTATCCATCAATATAACTAGCGTCGATAAAGTTGCTCTCATCTATTCCATTTATTGTTTCAAAATGAACTCTGTTATATTCATAAGGGCCGATAACGACTCCATTTTTGCAATTACTTTCTTTGATATCCACATTTGAAAAGGCAAAATCGTCAAGTTGAATAATTTTACTGTTCCAGTCATCCAAAGCTTGATATTCATAGTATATTGGGGCTTTATCGGTTGAACTGTTTGCGGTAGTCAATTCTTGATACTTGGAATATAATCGGGTTGCAGAAAGTTCAGTAACACCGTCTTCAATGAATTCCAATATCGATTTATAAACAAATATGTACTGTTCTTCTGTTTGGACGCTATATATTCTCTGTGACCGTAAACGACTAACAACTCCATAGATATCAACACACGATGTGTTCATAATACTATCGAGGCAAATATCGATAGATATGTAAACACCGGTTCTACCCACTCCACCACTACAATGCACAAGTGTAGTCGACATTGGATTCTCAGTCATCATTTTTCGCACCCTTTTCATAAAGCTCAGCAAATAGGTAGAACAACTTGGCACACCGTAATTTGGCCATTTTTTAAAGTGAAACAGTGTTACAGTTTTGACTTTATCTACATGTCGCTTAGCCGAGGCTGCGAAATTCTTTCTGTTTAAACTGGCAGTATTTTGTGCCATTTCTTTACGACTATTATAACCATCATTTTGATGCGATTGCTCAGATCCAATTCCAGAATTCACACATGAGCGTATTTCAAACGTTATAACAGAGTAAATCGCCAATTTAATTTCATCAACCTTGGTGACCGATATATACCCATACTGTTCACTTCCAAATTCTGGCCAATACATTTCTGCCTTGCAGCGTTTATTTTCAACATTCTGTACAAGATTGACAATGCAAGAAACATTATTTTCAAACACTATTGCCCAAAAATCATTCATAGTTTCTTTGAGAGGTGCTTGGGTAGCTATATACGCATTTGAAGATTTGTAGTTGTCAATATAATTTGCGTTAATATAATCAGAATTTGTAAATCTGTGGTGTCCAATTTTAACACGACTGTGGTCATAAGCAATAATATTGGAATATCTATTTTTAAGAGCATTTTCAGGGATAGACGATGCCTTCCATGAAAAATCCTGAGGCCAATCCAAAGCTAGAAATTCTTTAATTAGTTTATCATTATCTTCTATTCCAAGTCTTTTAAAAAGCATTACAAAATCATTAATGTTAATAGAACATTTTTTTTTATTTAGCTTAGTATCCGTAATCTTTGTGGGAGGTTCAACATCAAAAACATTTTTACTACCGGTACTATCTAGCAACATTTTTTGATTAGAATTTAAAAAATTGAACTTTGCCCTTCGTTTTTTCCTAATTATGAGTAAAGATACAATTATCAACACCAATAAAAGGACTGCACACACTGGACCAACAATAACAATTGGATCAATTGTTTTCGTCTCCAATTTTACATTTTTTCCATTAGTTTTAAAAAGATTGGAATAATTGGAAGATATAAAACTAATTTGTTCATTTATATCAAAATAGGCTCTAAGAAAAACTTTATATTTTTGATTTTTAGATAAAGGCCAATTTTTATATTTATCTTTCGGTTGGTAGACTCCGTTTCCCAAAACAAATGTTTTTGGTAGTTTAGCAAATTTGGCAGCTATCCAAACGTCTCTAGGAGTTTTATTCAAATCTGATGTCTGTAAATCATTAACATCTAGATCATGTGGCGTAATAGATGCAGCCAAAGTATCTGAAATTACTATTAAAATGTAATAAAGAGGTAATGGTAATAAATTCTGAGAATCTAAAAAACCAATGCTGATAGTCGCATTTTTATTATACGACATAATTATTGGACTATACATTGGTTCAATGTCGTCGTCAGCAGTTTTAATTGCAATGTGACGTTCTGGACCCCATCCGGTGTCATTATACAATGCAGAAATGTTGAAAGTGTAAAGAGAATTTGGTTTTAAATTTTTTATGAACATTTTTCGAGTATTTTTATGTAAAATATGTTCATGAATAGAATCACGCCCCTTTTCTTTTGTCATATATGTCATTTTGAAACGACTGAAACCAATTTTTTTAGGAGGTCGCCATGATAAAATTACAGATCTAGGATTTTCAGCATTTGATAAGAATTCAGAAACCATTGTCAATCTTTCTTGTTCTGACATGTCAGAAAGGACAATCTCAGATAATGGACCTGGTAAATTCTTTTTTCCTAAAATTGCTCTCACAGCAACAACATACTTTTTATATGGGATTAAAGAAGAGAGTTCTGTTTCGTATATTGATTTATCAACAATAACACTTGGCCATATATTTTCATCAACATTTAAAAAATTTAATTTGTCATCTGTCATTTTCGCATCTAAATCAACAAATTTGTAAAATATTTCATATCCATTTATATTGCTGTTTGGTACCAACATTTCCCAGTTTACTTTTAAGGAAGTTGGCCTTAAACGAGTTATCTGGACATTTGATGGAACAATTACAACTAAATATAAATTAAAATGTACTATATGCCAGGATTGATCAACTTGGTAAATCGAAATCGACATAATATATTTTCAAATATAACATGAACCATTCCAAGATTACTCACCAAAAACAAAACGTAAAATTCCATTTTTTACATTGTAAAGCAATGTTCCCAACCTTTTTTACTACATTACCCATATTACAGTACTTATTTTGATATTAAGTTTTTTTTAACTACATATTTGATGGTCAGGTTTTTAGAATAAGAGCCATAGATTTTTTAATAATTTAATTAAAATTTTTAAAAAGCTAATTTTACAAAATAGTAAAATAATTCCTGATTATTTTTGAAATAGTAGGAAAAATATTTAAATTTTATTGTTCATAAAATAATAAAAATTAATAATAATATAATAAAGGAAATAAATTTTTTTATGACGGTAAAATGCAAGATGCAAATTTCTGAGAGTAAAATCTATCTTACTCGCTGTACCACAAAAAAAATTGACTTAGAATTTGTATTTTTAATTTCTGGGACTGTCGCGACATGTCGGCTTAAAATAAGATAAAATTAATTTATAATTTTTTTTCACGTTAAAAATAATACTTTTTTAATAATAATAATAAAATAGTTTCCAAATAAAAAAAATTTATTATAAAGTGCGCTTTTCCCGGAAGCCGTCGCTTTGTCAGATTGAAATTTTTTGTGTTTGTTAACTGGGTATAGCTGTATCAATGGTCATTTTTTTAAAAATTCTAGTACTATTTTAATTTTTTAAAAAAAAAGTAATCCCACAAAAAATACCCACAGGTTGGTTCTCAACTTGGGAATCACTGTTGTAAAGGTTTAAAAGATGATCTAAAAATGTAATGCAGATGTCGCCAAACTGGGTCGTATAGACACAGCCAAAATTTTTGTAAAATAGAAGTCTCATTTTTCCAAATTAAGCACTTAAAAATTATATTGTTGAATATCCTAACTACTTTGTGTTAAATTGAAAATGCCAAGTTAAGATCCTTATAGAGGAGGTTAGGGACATATGACACTACGCATTGTGTATACAATTTTTCTTAGAATCTATTTTTCATGTTAGGGTGGCCTCGAGCTTAGTAGGTTCGGATCCTGTTGGAATTTTTCTATTTCAGGTTGCTAAATATAATTTTTTTCTTAAGACTGATAAATGTAGATGTTTCCATTTCGAGTTGATAAAGTCAATTTTAGATTTTATCGAAACATTTTTAAAAATAGATGTTTATATACAGTTCAAAACAGGCAAACGATTTTGATATATAATTGGTTTTCTATATTTAATTATTATAACTATTATTATCCAAGTAAAATCAATAATTTCTCATGTAAATACGTGTCAACATTCTACAATTTACACTGTAATTAATCGATCCCGATTTCTTCGTTGATAACCCGATATACTTATAAATCCAAAATTACAATTTTTCAAAGTTTTAAATTTTTTAGCAACTGACCAAGGTCCAGGTCCAGTTGACGTATATGCTCTAACTTTAATAACAAAATTTCTATCCTTTTCTAAATCTAAAATTAAGTAAGTATCCGTTGTATTGAATCGTTTTTCTCGAGATGAATCATAATTATAAATTCTTGGAGGTTGAGAAATTTCTTGAAAACCAACAAACATTTGAGAATATAAGTTGACTGATTCAGCTGATTTTGGATATTCAATAGTGGACAGGGCACATGAAACTTCGTAAACTTGAATTTTTCCATTAGAAAATTTCATCTTTAAATTCTGCCAAGTTATTTTATACTGGTTCTTGGACAATGATCTAATTTCTAAAGAGCTAGGCGGCTGAGTGGGAACTAATAAATATAATTAAAATGATTAATTCAAAATTACCCCCATCCGGAATGTGTATCACATGGACTACGTCCTTACCAAAACCCAATTTACTTTTAGCGGCAATGCGAAATTTATAAGTAGAAGAAAAATCTAAAACATTTGTACACTTAATAAATTTTTGTATACCTAAAATAGGCGTAGTAAAGGAAATTGTTTCAAGAGGGAGTATTTGTTCAATTGAATTTTTGTGGCCAATTTTGTTGTATATTATTCTATAACCGGTAATGCCAGAATCTTTGGATGGATTCGTCCATCGCACATTGACCATATTGTTAGTATTTTGCATAATTACATTATTGAGTAAGTCAGGTAAAGAGTGTGTTGTTTTTCCATAATAAATTTCACTTTTCCGACCCTCTCCAGATGCAGTAAACGCAGATACTTTGATCTATAAAAATAGATAATGTATTCAATTATTTTTACCTCATAAGATGTACTCGGTATAAGATTGTTCAATATAAATTCGGTATTCATACCATCATTTACACTCAACTGTCTCCAATGTTTTGAACTGACGGATTTTTTTCGATAAAAAATGTTGTATCCACGCATTATTCCATTTCGATCTTCAACATCCGGAGGGACCCATTCAATCAGAAACGCTGTTGAATTAATTGCTAGTACACTAACAAATTTAGGTTCACCAGGCACTAAAGGCAAATAAATAATAATTAATATTTTTACGTTAAAACACAAAATATACTTATAATTATAAAAACAATTCACCTCCTTCATGCGTTTTGATATAAGTTGGGTTAGATTCGGGACCTAATCCTTTAGAATTACATGCAGTCAACAATATATGATACGAAGTCCATTTTGTCAATTGGTCAAAATTTACAGTAAATTGTAAGTCATTTTGCGACAAACTGACATGTTCGTTTGTGGTCAATTTAAAATTTTTATCTGAATCTATAAACTCTCCAAATTTTCCCTTTCCTTCTTTTATTTTAGTCAAGTAAATTACAACATTGTCATAATTCATTATTTTGGAAATAAGAACATTTTTAATAAATCTCTGTTCAAATTTATTGGAATTTAAAAAGTAATTCGTCTTGTACAGATCATTAAGTTTTACCCAAATAATCTTAAACTGAGAATTTTCCAAATCTTGATTATAAACATTGGGCATAAATGAATCGGAATTTGTAAATGTTTCTTCGTTATTGATTTTAAAAAACAACTCATTCATTGGATCTCCTTCTACATGTTCAATTCGCAAAATAAATCCAAAATCTGAATAAATGGAGTGTCCGTTATGTATCCACGATATTTTAATTGACACAAAATTGTCAACCAAGGTTGAATTTCTGTCTTCCTGTATTTTGATGATATGTGCGGGCAACAACGGAGCTACAAACATGCAACATGCAAAATATAAAAATAAAATTACCATATAAAGGAGTCAAAACAGAAACAATAGCAGCAGTCGGACTCAAACCTAATGTGGACCGAGAAGCAATTTTAAAACTATATTCCGTGTTGGGGTAAACGTTGTCAATAATGTAAGTTTTAGTTTTGGTAGGAATAAATTGGGTAAATTCTTTCGATCGCGTTTCATCTGTATAATACAGTTCATAGTTGGTTATTGAATCAGGATTCATTGGCGGAAGCCAGCGTAAAATTATCCTACTTGAATTGGTAGCCTCAGCCGTAAAATTGGTAGGTTGGCCGGGAACTAAAATGAAATTAAATACACAAATAAAAGTTAATAAATATGTGCATAAAAAGCGTTGTGCAAATATTATAAAATTAATTATAAGTGTGATTAATGACGTTAATTAAGTGCAGAATGTAAAAATACCTAATGTTGGGTTAACTATTATAATAAAATTAAAATATATATATATATATAAATACACATTTTAATTCAGGGGTGATCACTCTTCTGAATGTAAAAATGATGTTTGTATTTTTTTCGAAATTATAAAAGTGGGGTAGTTTTAACTTTTTAACAATGGGCGATTATTTGGAAATATTTTATAAAGTACTAGCTTGACTGTTATGTACTTCGTACAAACAGCATCCTATCTCTGCCGAGGGCGGACATTTCTATTCTACCAGAAAAATAAATTTAATCAGAATAATAAATATGTAATAATATATATATATATATGTATAAAATAAAAATGTAATATAAATCATGGGCATATAAAAGTAAGTATAAGTTATATTAAGAAGTTGTTGCTCATAAAATAAGTAAAATCTGATATTTCAAAAAAACATTGGAAAAGGGGATTTTCCATTAAGAGTTGGTAAAATTGGATTTTTCATTTTGATGTTTGAAGTAGGAAGTTGTTGCTCATAAGATTTGGTAAAATCGCATTTTTCACTCAAGGGTTAATAAAATTGGATTTTTTATTTTGGTGTTTGAATTTGGTATGATAAAAGTGATATTTTTAAAATAAAAATATAGATGTCGTCTAGGCTTTGGTATAAATTCCCAACATCTGCCAACTATGTTATAAATATTAAAAATTATCTATAAAAATAAATAAAAGTTGATAAATTTTTTTTTTATATTTTATTTTAATCTCACAGGCCCAGGCATATAGTTTTGAACCACTAATCGGAAACCACTGTTCTAATGGGAATCTTTATTTTTTAACGATTCATTTCTCTACGATCTTTTTAAAAATAAAATATGATCAGTATCATTTAACTAAGATTTTTGAATTGAAAAAAAACAGAAATTTACCTTTTGTGATCGGTATTTCGCAATTAAAAAGGAAAACAAAAATATTTTTGGTGTAGTGTAGACTTTTTCACCTTTTCAACGGTTTACCTGTCAAATTTTCTATTTGTTATGAAACCTTATCGTAAATATACTTGAATGTTACAAAGTAATGATATACTCATAAATAATTTTTCCCCGTGCTCACTTAAATTTTGACGAAAGGCCCGGTTGAGAAAACTGCAATGTTCAGTACGAACCAACTCTAAATTTGTATGTATTTTCCTGCGTTAATAATTGATTTAACAATAATAAAATGCGTTTATAATTATAATTGTAAATAAAAAACGTACTATTTTTACCAGAAACGCCAGAATATAAAAACCGCCATAATAAAAAGAATTCGCGCAACCATTTGAACACCCCTGTATCCAATAAAATTTTTTTAAATGTTACTTCCCGGTAGACATGTAACTTTAACAGTAGGCGACGTTGGACCTTCTCCAGCTATAGTTAAAGCAGATATAGCAATTGAATAAGTTGAATTTGCTTTGCAATTCGATATAATGGCTGGAGCTGACTGTATATGGAAAACTTTCCAATCCAGAATATTCAAAACTTTATGATCGGTGTAATAAACATTGAAACCCTACAAAACGAGACGACTAATTAAAAAAAATATAAAAAAATTACCTCAAGTTTTCCGTTAATACGATCTGGGTTATCCCAAATAACTTTAATTGTATTTGGTCGTATACCTAACGCTTGAACTTTCATAGGATAATCTGTGGGTGCTAAAAAATAAAAAAAAATGATAAAATCGGTTACAATCTTCCGCTGTGGTTACTGTTATCTCGCTACTGGTTGGAGATTTCCCGGATTCATTTATGGTAAAAATTTGAAAGGAATAAGTAGTAAAGGGTTCTAGGCCAATAATTTGAATAAACTTTTTACTCGTCAACAGTTTCTTGGTTGATTGAGAAATTAAATTTTTTTGAACAATCATAAAGGATGAATTATATTTATTCTTCCATTCTGTAAAATAATTACGCCTAGGGGACGAATCGCTCCATGTCAAAAGTATAGAAGTGCTTTTTATTTTCAATGTTGATAAATTTGTGGGACTGACCGGTAAATCTAAATTATCACAGATTTTGAAAAAGGCAATTAACCTTTAAAATACACAAAGGTGCTAGCTTCAATGGTTCCTATTTCGGATTCAGCTACGCAAGTAAAATTTGATGAACATTTAATTGTATTGTACAAAAGAGTAGATTTTTTCATTAAATCATTAGACTCTTTGATAATTACTCCATCTCTAGGGATTAAAATTACATCATTTTTCATCCATTTTAAAGAAGGCTTTGGGTACCCATCGACAATGCAAGTTAGATTGATTGCAGAGCCGTTGAGAATTGATATTACTTTTGGAGGCAGCTGTACAAAGTGAGGTGGTATTCTGGGAACTACAAAATTATTAAGCCATTAACGACACCAAAGCAACCACAACGAATATTGATTTAGCAATATAATTGGATAGATAATCAATATTACAAAGCATATTTTATTTTATTACGGTAGCCCACCAAATGCATTTCCAGGTTAATATCCTGTCTGCAAATAGGTAGGATACATTTAACACCAAACTTACCTTTTATATACAAATTAGCTCCATGAGATTGGGTAGCGCCATATTTATTGGAAACTACACATGAGTATTGACCTTCGTCTAGCTGCGTCGATCTGTGCAGTTTCAAGTTGCCTAAAAATTAATTAATAATGGAATTAATAATAAATAATACCATTTGGTAAAAATTTAATTCGTTCTACTTTTTCAAGTGGTAAATTATCTTTGAGCCATTCTACTGTAGCAGCAGGATAAGCATCATAGTGACAATTAAATTGAATAGAATCACCGACTTTGACAGCTTTGAGTTGAGGTTCTTTCATGATAACTGGAAACCCGCTAGGCAAATCTTGGATAATGTCTAGAATGGTGTAGTTGGTAAAAGTGTGCATATTTTGTCCATAAAAGATATCAGCAGAACAACGGTACTTGCCACTGTCATGAGCGGCTGTATTAGCAATCTTGGTACAGGAAGTAAAATCGTTGTGATAAGAAAGATGGATAAACTGGTTATTCAAGTGCCACGAAAAAGTAATTTCCCCAACACTCCGTTTCGGCCAAATTGTACAGCACAATGTAATGCTCCTGCCAGATTCAACATTAACGTTGGGAAGATGACTCAAATAGTTGAAATCCTGTCCAAGAAAGCATTTGAACTGTATGAGCTGAACCAATAAAAATAAATGCCACATATTAAAATTGTCGACACATTTCAATAAATCAACTAAAAAAATAAAAATGTAATCACATAAAGAAGGAAAGGATAATAGAAATTTGATGTAAGTTATACATGTCCAAATTAGTCCTTTTAAAGTTAAATGGATTTAATACATATACATCTTATGTTGTAAAAATATTATTACATAATTTACAACAGTCGAGATTTAATCGATGAACCAATTGAGAATAAATTAATTGATTTTAAGCCACTGGTCTGACACTGACTGGAACCTTTCCTAGTCTGATATTTGTAAAAAATTATTATAGTG
This sequence comes from Intoshia linei, assembly GCA_001642005.1. Classification (NCBI taxonomy): domain Eukaryota; kingdom Metazoa; phylum Orthonectida; family Rhopaluridae; genus Intoshia; species Intoshia linei. Next base: position 4,178 of record LWCA01000908.1, on the reverse strand, counting down.
CCGCATACGGTTTGTATTTAGAGTAGGTGTATTTGTGAAACATGGAAGTACATACATTTTCAATTAGCTTAGTAAAGTGAGTTATCTATACCTCAAAAAGTATTGATCAAATAAAATGAATCTGGTATCCTTCATTATCTAATCCAGTTAATTCCAATTCCATACATCAATATTGAATTGAAATTATCAGATTGCTGCAGAATCGAGCCAACTACTCTGTTTTAATTAAATTACAGAACGACTTAGTAAAAGAAACACATTTTAAAATATAAATAATATCAAATGTGGATTATAATCAACATAAAGAATTGAAGCGGTAAATTTTGATACTCTTATTAAATGAATTTCTATTTCTCGGACAAAGTGTCTATAAAAATAAAAGTACCATGTAATAAAATAAATAAATAATAATAATAAATAATTAAACCAAGATTTTTCAACGATAAGTAAATTGCAATTACTCAACATTGATATTATTCAATGACGCTTACTCAAAATAATGCAAATTTGGATATAAAATAAAATCCGACAGTTTACAAGATATTGGAATAAACAAATTCTACACACTTTACACGACATTAAATAACCATTTCAATAATTTTGTAATCAGGTTAACTCATGTTGTGGAAACCACTCGACCGCGGAATTTTTAATATTTTTACAGTTTTAATACAAAACAGCCAAGAGGATATCATTACAAAATTAGCCTTATAATTAATTAAATTACCTTTCAAACTTTACATTTAATCGCAGCATTTAAATAAAATTTACAAAATTAAAATGTACAAATTAATGCTAGAACAATATTGATTATTTTGTAATGAAATGTAGCAATAATAAAAAAACAAATCGAATCAATTAATTTTAAACTACATCATAAAGAGACTATGTTGACAATTAATGGATAAACGTCCATATTAAATATATATTAAATTCCAAAATTACCTTAATTTTAATTCAGACATTCACTATGATTCATTTATAAATTTGGTAAATAAAATTTGAAAATTCTATGGAATCTCAAACAAATGAAAAGTTTAAAATCTTTAACCATGAAATAAACTTTAATTTTTAATTTTACAATTTAAATTTGAATTTCTATAATTTTAATAATCAAGATGCATTTCACAAATGTTGTCAACAATTTCTTTTTCAATATTTTCGTTAAAATGTTGAGTCATTAAGGAAAGATCGATTGCTGCAATAAGTCTTTTTATACCAAGCAAAATTTTATCTTGATATTCTACGAGTAGCTTGGTTATAATTTGTTTATCGAGGAGAGTTTCAAAGTGTCCAAAAGAATTTAATACGGTGACAACATCTGTAGGGGTGGTTATAATGGGAATGTGAACAATATGAGAAAAGTTTATATCAATATTTAGTTGCATTAATACGTCTTTTCTGGAAGTCGTAGCAAGAATAACCAGTCTATCGTTTCCTGGAGGGTGGTGTTTAAGTAACGTCAATATGGTTTGTAGTACACTATTTGAAAATCTTGGACCAATTGCCACAAAATCAATCAAAGATTCTATACAATCTAAAATTATGCAACTCAATGGTGATTTGTAAGCGTCTTCAAAAATTTGATTAATCCTATTGCATTTCATTAAATCGGAGAATCCAATCAGATTTTTTGATGAAATAATTTTTATAAATGGAAAGTTTGATAATTTTGCCAAATGGGCCGCTATAGCAGTTTTTCCTGCACCAGGCGCTCCTTCAAAAAGAATGGAAACAAGTCTGTTTGAATAATCGACATTTGCTGCTTCTTTTATAAACGATAGCGATTCTTCAATCGCAGATTCCATGTTTTCATTGCACATTATGATCCCATTACGACAATAATGGTTAATTTTAGTTATTTCGGTTCCAAAGGATGGTTGAATGTCTTCTTTTGCAGCTTCCAATAAATGCTGCTGCTTTACCAATATACTCTTGTGAGCATTTGGTTTCAGTTTTATTCTTTTACCTACATTCACCAAACTATTCAAAGCGCGGGTGGTTGCTGCGCGAACTAATGCTTCACATTCTGCGCCAGAAAAATTTTTACACTTTTTTGCAATGACATTTAAATCCACGTCTTTGTTTAATCGACCAGATTTTTTTATTTTTTCTGTATGAATTTTCAAAATTTCAACCCTGCCAGACTCGGACGGGAGACCTATCTGGATGTGAACCCCTAATCGGCCTGGTCTCAATAACGCTTCATCAATCATGTCTTTACGGTTAGTCATTCCAATTACCAAAATATTGTTCAATTGTTCTACCCCGTCCAACTTGCTCAACAGTTGATTAATTACACTATCATAGACCCCAGAGCCACCTCCAACAGTTCCTCTTTTTTTACAAATTGCATCAATTTCGTCAAAAATTATGATGTGTAAAGGTGATTTTATACCAAATTTTTTTTCATCAACTTCTGCATCCTCAAATAATTTTCTAATATTTGATTCAGATTCTCCAACATATTTGTTTAAAATTTCCGGTCCGTTTACAATTTTAGGTTCGTGGGTGTGCAACATTTTACAAATTTCACGAGCCAGCAAGGTTTTACCCGTTCCAGGAGGTCCATATAATAAAATACCTCTGCAATGAATTTCACCAATTTGTGCAATCAACTCAGGCGGACACATCCTTGAAACAAAAGCTCTTCGAAAGAGATACTGAAATTCATCCGATAAACCGCCCACGCCTAATTTACTAAAATCCCAACCTGTTGTGAAAATAGATGGTAAATTATCTGCACCAGATAATATCAAATTTGAATTATTACTTTTAAAATGGTACGTCGTATTAACTGATGTGAATCCCATTTGTTGCATTTGTTTTTGGTCTGACACGAGTGAAATTTTTTCTACAGTTATTTTATAAAGGTTTCGTTTCAGTTCTACCAAGAATATTTGATTGCTGCTAATTATATGAGAGCACATTGTTTCGTTCAAATAGGTAGACAATCTCGTACAATCGACAGATCGTTTAACGGAATCTTGTTTAAAGGGTTCAATTATAAAGGAAATTCCGATTGCAGCCAATTCAGATATGTTAATTTCCAATTTTTCCACAGTCACAGAGTCACCTTCGTTTATACCCATCCATGATCGAAAAACTCCCGATAATTGTAATTCTCCCTTGTTGACGCATTTGTCCAGTTTTGTCGTTATCGCAAAACATTTTCTGTCTACTTGGACTTTTATGTACGCGTATTCATTTGTGCTTTTGAAATTTTTAAAATTATGCGAGCTAAAGGATGTTTAAGTGATTTATACATTTAAATTACCTCAAAAAACCACAATTTGCGAAAGCAAGAGACTTTTTAGATTGAGGAATCGATGTTATTATCATTTATTTAAAATTTTTACGAATTCAAAAATTACAAAATGTTTCCATGTAAACATTGATTTATGAAGGTACATTTTACAAATGTCGTTAAGATTTATCGATTTTAGAGTTTGGTTACACTAATCTCAATTTTTCTATTTAGTAGTGTTTTATTTATATTGATATTAATGTTAAAAACTAGAGCAATGCCAATGACTTGATTTATTAATATTGTTAATAGTATAGCAATTTCAGAGTTAAATGGTTAAAGTGATAATCAGTAATGTTGGAATCTTCAGAGTCGAACCTACCATACTCGAGGCCTCCGAAAATGAAAAATTGGCCCTAAAAATATATTTTGCTTACGATGCGTAATGTAATATAGCCACTTCTCCACGGGCCCAGACTTCGGACGTGACTGTTTAAATTTTACCCAATACTGTAAGTTTCAAGTTAAACGGTACTTATAAACGAAACTATAGATTTTAATTACTTATTAATGGGAAAATTTTTTCGAAATAAAAAAAAAAGAATACTAAAGTACTTTTTTAACCGTGAAGGCGTCACTTATTCAAATTGAAATTTTTTGTGTGTGTTGACAGGATACAACTACCATCTGTAATTTATATTTAATTTTTAAAAAAAAGTAATCTGTGGTTTTGATCGTGAAAATTATCTTTTTTGATGTTTTCATTTATGATAATTCTTATGATTTTAAAAAAAGTCTACTTAAATCCAACCATTTTTACTAAAAATCAAAATTTACCAACACTAACAGGAAAAATTCAGTTTTAACAACCCTAAAAAGAAAAATTCCAGTTTTACCAACCCTAAAAGAAAAATTCTAGTTTTACCAACCC
>LWCA01000562.1:0-23439 GCA_001642005.1 Intoshia linei | reverse complement strand
TTTTGGATCTTGTCCTATCAGAAATTCATAAATATTGAAATTATGTCCACCCTAGTGTACATATAGTGTATAAACAAATAAAAACCACCACTCATGTTAATCTCTGCTTTCAGATGTTCAAAATGAATCCATATGATTAGATAGTACTATATTTAAAATGTATAGTAATATGTTGTGTAGTAATGTTATTTAGATTCGTCAATTATGACTTTATCGGGTCACCAACACTACATTCCAATGTTGTTTGTATCGAAATTTTGATTGTTTATTTCGATATACCCTCTAAGTTTGATTATGTGAATTGTAAATCACTTTGATACTCGTACGTATTATATGAATTGTTTATTTCCTTAGCAGTATAATTATTTGTATATTATCTTAGTTATTGCATTGAAATTTGAATAAAATGTCGAGTTATAGAGTATTTTTTTTAAATTATTATTTTTTCATCATTTTAATAGCCTGCAGATTCTAAACATGAAGAATTTAAAAAATATCTAGATAATTCTGGAATTTTAAACAATTTAACTCAAGGTTAGGTTATTTAATTTTACATTTATTCATATTTAGTTCTCGTAGGATTATATGAAGAACCAGAGAAACCTGAAAACCCATTAGAGTAATTTTTCAATTTGAATTATTTTATTGGATTTTTTTGTCAACTATAATTATATTTGTTGTTAATTATAATCAATGGTTTAAAAGTCAATATTTTGGCTAATTAAACTAACACATAAAATAAATAATTAATTTTAAACGTGTGTTGGATAATTAAATAAATATAACTAAATAACTAATGACGAATCATGTTTAGAAAGTTTTTTATTTCCTTCCTTTTTTGATATTTTTAGATAAAGTAGTGAAATTACAAAATGTTTTCATCTGGATTTCAAAATTGGATTAAAAACGATAAACTTTTTATTTTAGTTTTTAAAATTTTTTTTTAATTTTTAATTAATTTTTAATTTTATCAAATATTATCAATCCATGAATAAAAATTTGATAACTACAATTTTTAACGTTTTTATACAATGTAATAAAAATGAATTAAATCTTACGGTTAATATTAGATATTTTCGACGTCAACTTTGTTCTGGTGTTTTCCCTGAAACTTCAGACGTTGAATCACTCAAAAGTGAAAATGCTGAATTGAGACTAAAAAATGAAGCTCTCACAGAAGAAAATAATGAACTTAAACAACAACTTCAACAGGTTTTATTTTTATCATGATCCAGGTCAGTTTTTATTTTATAGAGTGAAGAAATGAAATTTGAACAAACTAAGGTTCAAGAAGAACAGATGATAAATAATCAATAGTTGTTATATTAAACGTTAATCATGCAATGTATAATCTATAATTATATGTATCTTTTTTAAATTGAATCATCCATGAGCAAGGGTGTTACCCGCATTTCTGGTTACTAGGCATTACTAGCAAAATTAAAACATTAGTTTATTTGAATAAAGTACATTATTTAAAAATTCGATTATATCAAACCTTACAAAAAAAATTCTTAATCCAACCACAAAATAATAAACCAAAATTTTACAACCATGAAGAAAAATTTTTTTTTTTGAGTACTTAGTTCTAACCCAGGGGTTCCCACACTTTTTTCACGGCGGGCCGGTAATAAATTAAAAAATTTATCTCGGACCATTAAATCGATATTACTAGGCAACATTAAAAAACTTAATACGACATAACCTGACTTGTAATTATTAAATTAATTTTTTCAAAATTATTTGACTGTTATGTACTTGGTACAAATAGCACCTATCTCTGCAGAGGGTGAAATTTTTTAGTACTACAAAAAAATAAATTCATTAAAATCTTACCTAAAAATGCTAGTATTCACTATTACCAATCATTTAAAGAAGTAGTTACCAAACTTGTTTCACCATGGACCGGTCATTTCACATTACTTTTTAATTTAAAGTGAATTATTTCCAATTAATTTTATTCTTTTAATATTTGTGTAAAGAATTTTATAAAAAAATTTGTCATGATTTTTTTGTGGTTGTGATTTATGATAATGCTTATAATTTTAAAAACTATCGGATAATTAATGTTTTATAAAATTTTAGGACATTTTTAATAAAAGGTAATATTACATGTCAGCGTTTTCCAAATGCAATTCCGCGAAATAATTTTTAAGAAATTAATTTACTAATTACAAGTCAATTTATTACGTTTTTTATCAAAAATTTTTAATGTTGTTTACAGTCAGTAATATCGCTTTAATGGTACGCGAAAATTAAATTATTTAAAATATAGATAAAAATCCGACTTTTATCCCATCATTAATAAAATTTAATAAAAAATACAATTTCAAGCCCTTTATGTAAAAATTTCCTTCTTCCGATGTTACGTTTACATTTGAAATTATACAATTTTATACAACTGTAACAGTTATTGTATTACAGTATACTACGTAGTTTCGATAAAAATTGTTGCTACTAACAGAAGTCTTAGTATTACAGTAGTTAAGATTAAAAACACTATAACAACTAAATAAACATGATAGAATGAAAATAATTACAAAATTAGCTACTTAAATTTTTAAACATGCATTTCGATTGTGAGCAACCCATCCCAGTAGTGGATTTAAAAAAAGCTTCCAATAACCTGGATGTAATATGATTAAATTGTTTAAAATAAAATAAATTATAGTTAATCATTTCGGATAATACAATTGCCGAGGTACTTCTACCAAACTGTCAAAATTCTCGTAATGCATAAAATAAGTTGTTTTTTAATTTATCTTCAGGTCCCGCGGAAATAATTAGCAAAAGATATAAACATGAAATTTTTCAATATTATGTACATTTTGTAGATTGTATTATTGCCGATGATAAATTTAATATATATTTTTAGTCAATAAACGTTTGGATGAATGGGTTGATGCTGAGAGAATAGATCCAAATTCTATAAAATACAATGTAATGCATATAAACAATTAGCTACATGTATAAAAATTTAATTATCTTTCAAATGAGTATTATAACACCACATTTAAAATTTTCAGTTTGTTACTTTTTCTCAGATTTTTAGTATACAAAGAATAAAAATTTTTATACTGAAGCCGATATTTCAATGAAAAGTAGAAATTGCTTGATTTTGATTTAAAACCTAATTAAAACATTAGGTTAAAAAGAACATTATAACAAAAAAAAAGAAGAAAAATGACAAAAAAGAAGATTTAACAGAAAAAAAAGAGGTTTGTCAAACGGGTAGCATGTTGAGACCTAACGATGAAGCGATAGTTCGAATAAAAAATATTGATAAAATTATCATGGGTCAGTATGACATTACACCTTGGTATTTTTCTCCTTACCCCGAATGTGTTGTAAGATGTCCAGTTATTTACATTTGCGAATTTTGTTTAAAATACCTAAAAAGTTCGACGTGTCTACAGAGACACCAATCTAAATGCGAAAAACCACATCCTCCTGGAAATGAAATTTATAGGAAGGATGGAATATCATTTTTTGAAATTGATGGTAGAAAAGATAAAGTTTATGCACAATATTTGTGTTTACTTGCAAAACTTTTCTTGGATCACAAAACTCTGTATTTTGATACAGACCCATTTTTGTTTTATGTGCTATGCGAAATTAAAGATACTGGGTTTCATATTGTCGGATACTTTTCTAAAGAAAAAGAATCTTCCGATGAAAATAATCTGGCTTGCATTCTGACTTTACCACAACACCAACGAAAGGGTTATGGAAATTTGTTGATTCAGTTTAGTTATGAATTGACAAAAATTGAAAATAAAACTGGATCCCCCGAAAAACCCTTATCGGATCTTGGTTTACTTTCTTATCGAAGCTATTGGAAAAATACAGTAATTGGTCATTTATTAACAATTATTCCACCTAAAGGCACTACTGGACCAATCAAAGATCGACCGTCTGTTTCAATAACGTACTTTTGTTTTTTCTTGTTTTATTTTTAAATTATAGGTCAATATCTGAATCCACTGGGATGAAAAAGGATGATATCCTTGCTACAATCCAACACTTGGTTATTTTAAATTATTATCACGGACAATATGTCATTTCCATTACCGATGAACACTACAATCATTATAATATATACATGAAAAAATACCGACAAATTGATAGTTCCTGTATTAGATATGCTACTAGAGAATGGACTGGACGCATTGTATATAAGTAGTATTTATTAATAAATATGTATAATTTTTTTCTATTGTGGTTTATTGAGCAACAAATTTAACCATTTCGTCGTATAAATTTTTTGCGTTAAATGCTAAAATTCTACCATTTTTATGTACATCGTCTATAAAATTTGAACATAGAGTATTGTGTCTATTTTTGACTGCAGCTCGGTACGAATTAGTCATTTCCATGATATTGGTGGCTACCATATTCACTCCACTAGTTACCTATAATAAGATTTTATTTTAAATTATAAACAGTATGGGTAACCAGAAACTTATTTATATATAAAAAATTACTACTTATGTTAATTGTTAAATGTTATCAATTTAATAAAATGCATTCAATATCTCCGTTTCCTAATTTTACAAGATAGGTAGAGTGTAACAATGTCAATGTCATATATAATGATATTTTATTAGAATTAGATTTTTTATTAATCCCCTAATAAACTTTAACTCGCACTTTTTCAAAAAAATACAATATAGAAAGATTAATGTACTAATTATGAACATGAGAATAATTAAGCAATATATAACCTTAAATATTATTTTGAATTGCCTTTTATATCTTTTTTGAAATAAATCTGTGTTTAATTTTTCGATAACTTCGAAATGTGTGGATATTTCCTAATAATAATATGATTAATTTACATTTGATATGAAATGACTTGGCCAATAATTAAAAAGAAATACGCTAAGCCTACAGGTAAGAGTTTCGATTTTTAAAGAGATTAAAAACCATTGGGTATAGTAAGGGTATAGACATACCTTGGAAATTTCGAATTGAATATTTGGTTTTTTAAAATATCCCCAAAAATTAAGTTTTGACGGGACCGATTCATGAGAATAAGTGAGTTTGGCTAACACCGCTATAAATGAACAATGTTACCATTATTTTTTGATATATTTCATCTAGGGAATTGTGGTGATTTTCTAAGTTGTTGATAATTTTTACATTCAATATAATTTGTATAACGGATTTATAACAAGGTTTAATTTCCTATAATGGAAAAATTAAAAAAATATTTGCATTATTAATTTTTTAAAATATATACCACTTTTTTAATCATTATAGGTGTTTCGGCTAAAAATTGAATTATACTAAATTTGTTAATACGATATTACAATTATCAAAAGAATCATCAAATTCCTAAAATAAATTAATAAGTAAAGAAAAAAAGTACCTTTTTGTCTATACTTTTGGTGTCTGCTTCAGAGTTAATTTTGATCATTTTGGATTTATCTATTGTTCCATCTTCTTTTTTAAACTATTTTTATATATTGAAAAATTATGTAAATTTTTTGAAAAAACTTTTTGTTAATAGTCACTATACATTATGTATATGTATATATTAGGGTGTTAACCTAGTTAACGAGAAAAAAATTATTTTTGCCATATGAGTTCATTTTGTATTTTCTACAAGTATGTAAAATCTCACACTTAAATTGTTAACGTAACCCTCCCACAACAGGGGCGGATCCAAGAGGCTAGTTAATGGGGTGCGAACGAAGCGATCAATATTTTTATTTTTAAATTTTTAGGGGCGTCTAGTTTGATTTTAAAGCGTCTTTTTAATTTCATTTAAAGGTTGTTATACAATAGTTTCCAAATTTGTATTTTTTTGCAAAAATAAAAAAATAATCAGTACAAAAAAAAGAGAAATTAATTTTGTTCATTAAATAATCCTAAATCACTTAGGTCCAATCTTTTTGGATGAAGTATTGCAAATTCATTACCAAATTTTCAATATCAAAATTATAGTCATAGTGGCAATTCATGAGGGCCAGTCCATATAGACGATTACCAGTTATTGTTCATCTTAAAAAATTTGAAAATAAAATGCAATATTTGCCTAATCCACCTCCATTATTTATTTCAGAATAGCACAGCCATGAATATTTATCAAGGCAGTCTATTTTGAAAGACCTATTATTCAATTTCTTGAAACCATAAAAGGCCTCAAGTCACATGATCAATTGTTCATGTAATGACATCTAATGTTATGCGCCATCTATATTGTTTTAATAAATTAAAACCTTTCTCAATTATTTTACAAAACATTAATTAAAATTTTATTTTAAAAAATTTAGGGGGTGCAACTTCACATTCTGCACCTCTTAAATCCACTTCTGCACAAAACCATACAAAGTTAGAAAATATATGAAAAAAGAGTTACAAAAAATAAAGTTCCAATTTGAGTAAAATGCCTAGTATTCTATGACAGATATTAGTGTTTTACAAAGTGGCATAGATGCAGCTGAACATGATTGATTAAAATATACAAAATTTTTTAATTTTCCTTACATAATATGCTATGCAATATTTGTTTGTTTGTGTGTTACTGTTTATATCAATAACTACCAGTTTTAGAATTTTATAAAGTCCACATTTCAAGTACAGTTTTTTCCGGGGTGTTAGCAAAATAAATTTCAACCTCCCAAACTCACATCTTACGGGTAAAAAAGCCCAATTGTCCTTTTTTGGAAAATCAAACGAGTTTCAGAAATTAGTGGCATTAGAAATTAGAAAAATCAGAAAATAAAAAAAATATATACTCTGATACAGATTTTAAAATTATAAATTTAAATTTAATAAAATTAATTACTAATGCTAAACCGTCAGGTTTAATTTCTATTTGAATTGGCAATGGTGAATTTTTTGGATGTTGTAAAATTTTATCTTTATCTAAAAGTAATTGAAAATAAATATTTGAATATTAAATATAGTGGATGTTGATTTAAGCCAAAACTTTAAAAAAAATTTTTGGTTAAAATTGAATGGTATAATTATTTATTTTTTACATTGTACTAATTAGACTAATTGTAATAATAGAACTAATTGATCTGGCTAACAGGGGTGTTAAATTTGAAAAATGGCTAAGAAGCATTGATTTATGGGAAAGGTTAATTTGTCGTTAACGAAATAATTGGTCCAGAAAAAAATATTATTCCTTAACGAGGAATTTTTTATAAAATGTATATTGTATACATTAAAACAGTGGTTCCCGATTGGGGTCCAAAACTATATGCCTGGGAGTTATATCTCAGTAAAATTCAATTAAAAGATGGAAAAATTTTTAACCCTTTCACTGTCTAATACTATTTTATGATGCATGACCACACGTCTGGAATTTATGTTTTAATTTAAACATGTATTAATTTTAAATCACCTATGTGAAAATGTATGAAAATAAAAAAATTAAAGTTTTTCAAATTATGCTGTGTATATCATAGAATACACAGACGTGTGAAGTGAAATTGCTGTGTATAGTATAGAATACACAGACAATGAAAGGGTAAAAATTTATTACACTGTTTCTAAATGTTGATTATCCCAAAGCCTAGATGCTCACTACATTATTTCAAAAATACTAGTTTTATCCCACGATTAATAGAATTTAATAAAAAATACCATTTCAATCCATCAAGGAAAAAGTAACTTTTACCGATATTTTTTTGAAGACCCCAATTTACGAAAACGTATGAAAAAAATTTAATTTTACAACATTATTATAATTATTATTGTAATATTTGTCAATAATTATTGAATATGTCAAATTTTTTTGACATTAAAATATTATTAATGATGAAAATGTTTTTAAATAAAAATTTATACATATTTTTAGCAACTTTTACTTAATATAAGTAAGGATTTTGCCAGAATTTGCAAACTTATATTTTTTAATTTACAATTTCTACTTGATACGTTACAAATCGTTACACCAGATAACGTCATCGATGACTTAAAAATAATTTCTAATTTGATATTTTCAAAGGAAAAAAATCAGTTGAGGACAATTACGTATTCCGAACAGCTTTAGACTTTTAAGCTTTTTTTAAAAGTTGAGGTTTAAATCAACAACCAACGTACATACATTCAGATTTGACCGGCTTAAAATAATTATCTCCTAGTTTTAATGACTTTTCTTCGCTAAGTATTTCCCTAAGTAAATGATATAATTGAAAATTTATACTAAAAAAAGTAGTAAATATCGTAACTGAATAGTTAACATGCAAATTATAATTTAATTGTACCAAATAATTTCCTTCATTTGGTAAAATTTAGGTCGGTCATTAGGTTCAAAAAGCCAACAATGGCAAAGTAAATTGTAAAAATTTGGTGGACAATTTTTTGATGGTAATGGTAATCTTTCGTCTCCAGACAAAATATCTAGAATTTCATTGTTCGGAACGTTTGCAAATGGTTTTTCCCCGTTCATAAAGGTTTCCCAACAATAAACTCCTACATAAAAAATTTATAAATAGAGAAATAAATTTCAAATTAATCCATTATAATTACCAAACATCCATACATCGCTTTCTGATGAAAAAATCAAATAGGCTATTGATTCTGGTGCCATCCATTTTACTGGCAATTTTACATTTGACCTAGTTACTAAAAATTGTTAACTAATATCTATTACATATAAAATAATAATTATATTACATATTTGATGATATATAATTAATAATTCTTAATCAACGGATTATTACTTTGATCCAGTACAAAAATATCAATAATTGGGCGAATGTGTATGATTTAATAATGGTGACAGAATAAAATTAAAAAAATATAAATTAATATATATATATATAGTATATATAAAAATATCCTAATATTATACAAATTTATCTTGAAACACATTTAAAATTTGCAGTTTAATTGAAAATTTACTAAAAAACGTAATTCAAGACAATTTTTATTGTTAATCAAAAATTAGTTTATGACAAAATCCGTTAACGATTAATTAAATAATACTAAATACCATTGGCGAATCTAGAATCAAAGAAATCAAAGTCAATGGAGCTCAAATTCAATTTTACCGTGATAAACTAACATTATTCATTCTCAAGCAAAACTAAAATCAATATCCTCAATCGATTAAAAAAATTTCCCTAAAAAAACTTATCTATATTAATACATAATACAAAAAAATTTACCTTATGAATTTAATACATTATTATATTGCTCATCAATTTTGATTTAATTTTTACCTTCAAAATTATCAAAATTTTTATTTCATAAAAGTGATTACTTTTAAGAGGTCGAAAAATTCGATAAATGAAAAAATGTAGAGAAAGACTCGTTTAAGTCGATCATTATCTATCTATCTATCATTATATACTAGTCAGATCTTTAAGCAATTAAAAAATGATTTTTCCTAGGTTGAAACAATTTTACTCTTGCAGGGTGAAGCAGAAAATTTTTTATATGAGTACAAGCCAAGGCCACTACAATTAAAAGATTTTGACTCATTCAAATTCACATATTCGAATATATCCTCACGCATATATTACCATACATAGACATATGTCGTATTGAATGTGTAAAACTGTTAAATGTACACTTTTTATGGGCAAGTCGTAGAATGTGTAAAATTTTCGAATATATTATAATTTTAGTTTAATTTTGGGTTTTAGGTTTTGGTTTTGGGTTTAACCAAAAACTAATTTGAAGTTTTTAAGATTTTTTTAACCAAACTGTACTGTTTACTTTAAGTTTGGTTCATAAAAAAAATCTTAAAAACCACCCTTAACTCTTTCACTGTCTGTGTATTCTATGATATACACAGCATAATTTTGAAAAACTTTATTCTTTTATTTTCATACATTTTCACATAGGTAATTTAAAAATAATACAAGTTTAAATTAAAACATAAATTTCAGACGTGTGGTGATAGTACATAAAATTGCATCAGACAGTGAAAGGGTTAAAGTTCCGTTCAAAAAAATCTTAAAAACCCCTCTTGGAAGTTGTGTTCAAAAAAAATTCCTAAAAACCCTTAAAAAATTATGTTTAAAAAAAATTTCTAAACCCAAAATTAAACTAAAATTAGAATATAAATGAAAATTTTACACATTCTACGACTTTCCCGTGGAATGTGTACATTTCACAGTCCTACACATTCTATGCAACATATACAGTATAATTCCAAGTTGGAGATTCGCCATGGGTTAACTTGTATAATGAAATATTAAAAATTATAAATATTTTTAAACGTAAATTATATACATGAATATAGATTTGTATTGTCTAATAAACGAGACATTCCAAAATCTGATAGTTTTATTAAATCTTTAGAAAATACCAAAACATTTCGGCAAGCAATATCTCTAAAAATTAAATTAAAAATATATTAGATATATTTTATGACTTTTTTCCATTAAATTGGATTAATTATTATTAATTTTGCTACACTGTAAATAAATCAACAAGTAAAAATTTTTATTCACCATTTGATTGATAATCTAGTTAACCGTAAGATGTTTATCTATTGATTCATCTTTTATAAGTTTTTTCAGCTATTAAAAAAGTTAAATCTATCATCCTAGTTAAAAATTTCGGAATTCCCAAGAAACATAATATACTATATCAGGGTTTTTCAAATATTTTAGTTAAAATGTACCATAATTTGTGAAATTTCAACTAAGCCACTATATAAAAAATTTTACATTTAATATAAAAAAAATAAAAACACCAGTGATAGGATTTAAACTTTATAAATAAATAGTTACACATACATGTAACATACAAAATATGTATTACACATACTTTTAGCAAATTTTTGTTTTTATAGGTAAGGTTATATTACCGATGTACAATTTTTTTTGATTCTAGATAGGAAAGAGCTGAACAAACTTGGTATATGTATTGCAAATACATTATGGTTGTCATATCTTTTCCATTTTTAATTAGATAATTCCGAAACTATAAATTTAATAATTATATTGTTTAATCAGGTACAAGCATCCCACGATTGGTTTTTTATTCAATAAAGAAGATGATACATACATAATAAAACTAGAGTCTAAGACGTATCCTGTAAGACGATCTAAGATCCGAATATTTTCAGACTAAGTTAGTATATTGCCATATCAATAATAAAAAATATCATAAATATTATTATGTATTAATAGTACAAAAACATTGAGCTAATTTCTTATATAAAATTCTATATAAAACTCAAAACAATGTTATTTGCAACTTAACTTAATAAATTTTTATTAAAATTATATATTAATTTTTTCAAATGAAAGTTTAAATTTACTGAAGCTCTATTATAATTGGTTTTTTAAATTATGTTAACAAATAAACAATAAATCTGAAAGAAATTCATTCAAAATTCAGTCCGAGATCCTGGCTGAAAATGTTGGATCCGCCACATTAGGTCAATTTTTTCGCATTTGGAACGTCAACACGATTTTCATTCAATAAACTGACCAAAAATCCTTATTCCTTAATTCTTACGGTTTACGATTTTCAGATACATCGAATAAATGATGTTCTCAAACGAATTCAACGTTACATTAAATTTAGAAATTTAGAGTTTTAAGTATATATTTATGTGTTATATCCTTGTGATTTATGACCCTAATTAATCAAGGCATGTCTGTCAAATTATAATGTGCTAAAATGTATTTATATTATATAAACCTGTGGTTTCTGATTCAAATTGTGTAAATTTAAAATATTTATTTTTTGGACCCCAAAGGAAACATGAAATATTCAACATTTATTATAAAAAAATGAAAGTTTTACTTAAAAAAATATCGGAAAAAAGCGATTACAAAGTAAATTTCCATTAAGGGTTGGTAATTGTATTTTTTATTTTGGGTTTTAGATTAAGTAGTAGTTGCTCATAAGATTTGGTAAAATCGAATTTTTAAAAAAAATTAGGAAAAAGTAGATTTTTTCTGAGGTTTTAAAATGGTATTTTTTATTAAATTTTATTAATAGTGGGATAAAATTGGTATTTTTCAGGCATGTAGTTTTGGGCCTCAAGGGGTCCAGGTACTTTAATCGAAACTTCTGTACTAAAGTAATCTCAAATTTGATCATTACCTGTCCGCATTTAGCGAGTTCAATGATAATACTAGGCGGAGATTTCAATACTCCCAGCAATTTCACAATATTTGGATGTTGCATTGCTTTCATTATTTCTATTTAAAAACTTTACAATTTGTACTAGCATAAATTTTTTAACACATTATCCTTACTTATATAATATGCTTTGTGTGTGTGTATACTTATATAATCATAGCATATTATAATATACTATGCAATATTTGTTTGTGTTATCGTTTATTGAAATAACTACCAGTCTTAGAATTTTATAAAGTCCACATTTCAATTACAGTTTTTTTCCGGGAGTGTTGAAAAAATTTCAACTCCCAAACTTACATCTTACGGGTTAAAAAGCCCAATTGTCCTTTTTTTGAAAATCAAACGAGTTCGATAATTTAAAAAATATTTGAAAAATATTGGTTGATAATATATTAAAAATTATTTTTCACCGGAAATGCGTAGATTTCTCGGGTTGAACTTTTGTATTTATATCAACTGGAATAAGATCTATCAGAATAATTTTTTTTTTTAATTTTCGGACCTTTAATTATTTCAAATTTTTTGTTTTAATAAAATATTTCGAAAAAAATATATGAACTAAAATGCTTTTTTGACCGTGAAGTCGTCACTTATTCGGATTGAAATTTTTTTAAATTCTAAGGGCTGTTTTCATTAAAAAAAGAAGGGTAATTTGGGGTTTTGGCCCTGAAGATAAATTTTTTCCAATTTAAATATATGATAATATTTATGATTTTAAAATCCGTATCAGCGTATATATTTTTTTAAATTATCCAACTCATTTGATTTTCAAAAAAATGACAATGGGGGTTTTTGACCCGTAAGATGTGAGTTTGAGAGGTTGAAATTTATATTGCGAATACCCCCGGAAAAACTGTAATTGAAATGTGGACTTTATAAAATTCTAAGACAGGTAGTTATTAAAATAAAGTGAAACACACACAAACAAAAATCGCGTAGCATATTATATAGAAAGAATATTATGTAAACACATATTCATCTCAGTTAAAAAACCATAAAGGTTGAATGAAAATGTTCAAATTTTTATAAATTTGATGCATCTCAGAGTTAAACGTTTCATTTAAAAATACCCAACTCTTTGTTGAATGAAACCATAACATCATCTCCTTCAGCCAAATCAATTTTAAATTCTTTTATAGCTACATCCGTTTCAATATTCTTAAAAATATAATTTTTATAATAAATTTATAAGTCACTAAACATTTTTAATGTGGATTGTGAGTCATTTCTTTAATATAATAAAAGTAAAAATACATAAAAATGTTATTTTGTTCAAAACCGTTAAAAAAGAAGCAACAAATTTCTTTCAGATTGTTTTTAATAATTATTTCAAAAATACAATACAATGGAAAAATTATCCATGTAAATTTAAAATTATTTATTTAAGAAATTTTTTTCAACATATGTAGCAAATGTACATCCTATTTTTTATTAATTAAAAAATTTTAATTAATTTTCGATCAATATAATTGCAAGGTCGCCACTGTTTTAGCATAATAAAAATTTGAAATGAAATTCAGAAATTTTAAAAAAGTCTAATTTATTATATGAATTAACTTGTTTTGTGACTTAAATTCAGTGTTAAATTCATAACCTAATAAATACCTTTAATCGCACAACTCCCTTGTATACTTGACTGAAATGGCCTTTTCCAATGAGATTGTATTTTTCCACATTTTTAAATGTAATTAATTCATCAACTATATTATTCATATAAATTTATATTATAATTTCTTATAATTTTTGTAAAAATTGTTTGCATACATTTATTAGTTAAAGTTAAATTGGCTCTAAGAGGTGTTTCGAGTACGATAAATTCGGCTTTTCCCCAAAGAACACAAACACATTGTACATATATGAGGAAATTTGTAATGAACAATAATTGAGTTTTTAATAAATAACATTGATCAATACCCGAATTAAAAGATGAATCATGAAATTATGATCTATACTTTTTTGTGGTATCGCAAAATATTTAAAGTTACTTAACTTACTTTACAGGGAAAAAATGATTTCATACTTAAAATTTTTATTGAAATTGAAACGTTCAAAATAAAATATAGTCTGTAAAATTATAAATAAATTATATTCATAGAATTTTTGTAAAATGTGGTCGTCATATAATCATATAAAAACTAGTGATATGAAAAATTATTTATATTTCATAGACTGTAACAGATTTAAATGAAATATGACCCCTTTGTAATTTAATGTGCGCGACATAATTATCAATTTTACTAATTTATCATATTACGATTTTTTTGACGAAATTTTTGTGGTTTTCTTTAGGAAAATTTGGTAGGATTTTTAAGACAAAATTTTTTGTCCCAATTTTTAAAAATTTTCAATATAATTTTGGTGCCAAAATTTGTATTGTTTTTAAGATTTTAAATTTTGAATTTATCCCACTTCTTAGACGACCGCTACCTTATTATTTCAAAAGTCTCACTTTTATCCTACCATAAATAAAATTTAATAAAAAATACTGATTCACTTATCTTTTTTATCTTTATTCACATTTTTTCATTGATACGCAATTTTTCATTCTCAAATACTCATTTTCAAAAACAAAAAATGTGAAATAATTAACTGTCCGAAAATTAAAAAAAAAAGTATATTGAACCTCTACACATTTTCAATAAAGAAATATTGGTGAAAATCTATATAATTCATTCCTTCGGAATTTTTTTCATAGCTACACAATTTTTAAATTTCAAATTTTCATTTTCAAAATATTTTGAATACAATAAAATAGAAACTAACAACAAAACTAAAACAACTTTGTTAATATCATTTTTATATATATTACAATTCTTTGCAATTTTGGAAAATTCGTTTAAAATATGTTTATAAAGTGAAGATTCGGTTAATTATTGATACATAATTGGTATTTGTGATTATTTATTAAATTGGTACTGAATATATTAACACATTGAAAATGATAAAATAGTGTTTTTAAAATTTTATTTTTTCTGGAATTTATGCTATTGTGACAATTTTTAGGATTGGACTGTTTTTAATTTATTTTTTAAGATTATACACTCCTTATCTCTAATAAATTTGAATAACAAAATTGGTTTTAAAATTCTATACAAAAATGTTAAACAAATAAAATTACGTAGGAATTATTCATTTTAAATAAATACGTAATGTGAAATTCAAGTTTAGGAATGACTTTAAATGATTGTTTATAATGAGTAGCATTTTTAATTAAGATTTTATAATTGAATTTATTTTTTTGGTAGAATTAGATAAGTCCGCCCTCGGCAGAGCTAGATGCTGTTTGTACGTAGTATAATACAACCAAGCCAGTACTGTATATAAAACATTAAATTCAAGTACCAGTTAAAATAGAAATGATAAATTAACATATAAAGTTATAGAAAACATGGATATTGTCATATATTTGATTATGCCTAGATAAACTGGACATGATCCAAATAATAATCATATGAATGTACAGCTAGACACATTTCTTAATAAACCAAAATTAAACATTTTGGAGTTGACGAGAACTTATTTATCAACTGTATTTATCGCACTTAACTATTAACTCGGGGTAGTGTAACGATATAAATACCCTTTTAACAAAACCAATTTTTTTGAACATCGGGATGGCTAACTTATTTTTGTGGTTTCATGATTTTATTCAATTTTTTATTTATTCCATTACACATTAACGAATTTTACATATAACCAGAAATATCCATTATGATTTCATTACATTTTTCTATCATTATAATGTCTTGTCAAATGTCAAATCTTGTAAACGAGGTCATGTTAATATTATATAATGTTAAAAGTTGAGATTCTCTACTTAAACTATATTATAATAATTATCAAGATCTGCAAGAATTAAAAATATAGATAAATTCAAACCTAAAGCAGAATAGTCATCTTCTGATTCTTCATCATCGTTAACTAAATATAATTTATAAGTAATTGCGCATGTAAACTTTTGAAATATAAAAATAGAAGAATAAAAGAAGATATAATAAATTACATGATACGTGAACGGATTTGTGTGAGCTAAATATTAATGATTATAATAACATAAAATTTTCAAAAATAATAAAATGTTGATGTAAATATTAATAGTATTTTGATAATAATTTTTTTAAAATTACTCAGTCTGAGAAATTTTACGATCCCATAATTCTACAGCATGATGCAGACTAAAAGATATGTATCCTTCTATTAATGTGACTACGGCTATGATTGTGTGTTTGTTTTTAAAATATAGATATAGAAAATATTCACTTTTCAATTCTACATTCATGAAATAACCGTCTTCATGTTTATACACTACAATTTTTGATACATCCGTTATTTGAGATAAAAAGTGTTTCTAAACTGAAAATAGAGATTAAAATATAATTAATATTCAAAAATTTTCAGTAGTACACGTTTGAAAGCGATGAAAATACACCATCAATATGATTATTAAACTGTGGTATACAACTTTCAAGATGACAATCAAATCTTTCAATACATGTATATTTCAAGGATATTCAATGGGGTGTATCATATCTAGTTCAATTAAAAAAGAATTGGATAAAATTTAACAAATCACCAAAATTTGGTGGCATGATAAAATTTGAAATTTCTAATTTCTCTGTTTGGCATGGTAATATACAATGTATATTATACATGTATTATTTATTCCTTTATATTACATTAATTTTATTTTTTTACCTCCCATTTTTGAGTTATGTAACTTATGCATGAATGTGGTCCAATTAAAAGCATTCCATTTTCCATTATATTATTTTTCTAAAATTATATTTATGAGATGATTATATTACAATACGGATTAGCCAACACAAGCTAAATAATTACATTAAAATTAACATTAACATGAAAACATAAATCAATAAAAATGTACATTATTGTGATTCTCTTATCGATGAATCCTAACGTGGATCTTAATAAGTTAGGAAATATTTAAGATTAATTTATCTGACGTTCAATTTTATATAATTAAAGTATTTATTAAATAGTTTAATTTGACAGGTTATAAAAATAATATAGGCTAAAAATAGTATATGCCCTCTGGGTAGATTTAGTCACTGTTTATACGCAGTACAAAACAAACAAACTAGTTAATATATCAAGTCAAAATATTACTTCAATTTTAGCAGTAAAATTTTCTTCTGTACAAAACCATACTGATTTTAATATGTCGTAAATTTGATTAATACATTCAACTATAGTTATGTTAGAAACCTTGATGTATTGTTGTAAAATTAGTTTTTTAATTTTCTTTATCTAAATAAATATGTCAAGTACTAAAATAATCATGATTAATAATTAATTATACACATAATTTAGTAATTTAGTTTTTAAATATAAAGGAAAATTTTTAAAAATATTAACATACATTTTAAAACTGGCTATTTGGGATTAAACTCAGGGTCACTCAATGATTTTTTAATTTCTTTTAGATTTTGACCATTAAAAATAATTTGCAAAAGAATGTCAAATGTGATCAAAACGAATTTAAAAATAATTCGAGGTCAAAGAAATAAATTTGATTTATAACATTTTACTCTAATTATCGCTATTATTCTTTGCTGATATTCACAGGAAATCTGCCCATTTGTTTAAAAAATTAAAATGACATTTTAAGGTTATTTTCTTTTCACTTTTTTGATGTATTAAGAATGTTTCAACAAAATTCAAATGAAAAAAAACTGACAAGCATTGGTCTAACGACTATTACTTCTGAACTAAAATTACAATGTCAATTGTGTGAGTACAGTAAGCTACAACACTCGACATTTTAATACAATGGTTCCAGATTGGATTCCCTGGACCCCTTAGGGGTCAAAGCTATATGTGTGGGGTTCGTGAGATTCAAATAAAATATGACAAAATTTTTATCAATTTTCTTTATTTTTATAGAAGAATTTATCATTTATAATACGGAATTGCCATATTATTGAATTTTCCCAAAGCCCAGACGACCGCTACATTATTATTTTAAAAACCCCACTTTTATTCCACCATTAATAAAATTTAATAAAAAATAATATTTCTAACTCTCAGGGGAAAATCCCGTTTTTCTAATATTTTTTTGAAAAACGTTTTATTATATTCTATGAGAAAAATGCATTAATTTTTCATAAATATTTTATATTTCATGCTTCTTTTGGAGTAAAAAAAATAAATATTTTAAAATAGGGGTCCGTACACTATTTTAATCGGAAAAAGTGGTCTAGCAACATGAGGCTTCAACCTTTAATAATTCGTTTTCACTAAAGTATAATGCAAATCAAGGATTAGTCACATAATGCCTGGAGTTTCAATGATAAACCAGTTATAGTGTGAAATATAGTTACCTAATAAGAACGATATGGGGATAACCATAATGAAATAGAATTGAACCAACGCAGAATTGGATCCGGCAATCATAGGCAAATATAATATGTTATGCTTACTAAATAATCATTAAAAAATCCTTTTAATTTATTAATGTATCGATGTAATTTTATAGAAGTGATTCTGAATCGGTGCGCTGCAGCGCACCGATGCGCCATTATTAGATTTAAAGTGCGCCGCAACAAAATATGAGTTTATTTTATAAATTTTTAAAAATTAACGTCAAACTTTTACATTACATCCTTTGATGAACATTTTGTGACTTACTATTTAATATAATGTATTATATTATATTATTAAATCATAATATACAATAATATTGTAAACACCAAAATATCAACATTTCATCTAATATCAAATCATCATTATATATTTATGTTTACCAAATAAAAATATTTTAGTATTATGATTTTATAGTTATCGTTTTTAATCGCGGCACATTTTCGAATATCGATGTGTTCTTTTTCATTAAAATGTAAGATGTGCCCTGAAGTGAAAAATGTTAAGAAACATTTGTGCAAACACTGCATATAGGAAGGTATTTGAGGTGGTAAGTGTCATCGCAAGTCAATTTTCAACAAAATCTATCAAAGTACAGTACAGATATCATTCCTCTAATACAGAGTTTCTTTACATGGTGCTAGAAAAAACATTTTAATTTTTTAAATTTTGACAAAAAAAAATTATTTTCATAAAAAAATGAAATTTATTATACAAATTGTATTTTCAAATTGGAATAATATTTATTTTTTACTTTATCGATCAAATAGACATGTACATCAATTTTTAATTAAATTTAAATGAATTTAAATCTTATCAATTACAACTTCCATGTACATTTTTACAATTTATTTATGTTATTGATTATGTTCCATATCAATGGGGCGATTTTTAAAAATGACATGGAATATGATTTTTATGTTGAATTTGAATATATAATTTTTTTAATTTTTACAGAGAAGCCGAAAATAATTGATCGGGTTGACGGGGTGCTAAATTTAAAAAAGGTTAAGAAACCCTGCTCTAAGAGGTATGGTATGTCTGGTGAAGTTGTAAATAAAATGAATTTTGAACATAAGCTTGTATATTATTCATGTAAAGTAGGAGTTTGGGTATCAGATTTTGTCAACGAAGGTCACAAGAACCGTCCGTAAGACTATACGATAATCCGTAGCCAAACCTGACGATTATTTTAATTTTTTATATATAAAAAAATAAAATAAATTTTTTTACTTTTTGCTCGTTTAGGATGTGTTCAGGTAAATATTTTTCAATTTCTACTGATTTTATTATGGCTTTAATTGAATATTTTTTAATCTTGTGGTATTTATAATACGTAATACGTCTAATTTCCAATACAGCTACATTAAATATAGTGGTAGATGGTACTACTTTCGATTTTTCCGTTAAAAATATATTGAAACACTAAAATTGCATTTATATACAAATTAACATCATAATTAATGAAAAAAATGATGTTTAATATCAGAGATATCATTTTTGCGGCATCCAATTATGGAATGTTATTAGATTTCGGGCCCACGGTATATTATAAATTTTTATTTTTATAACAAAATGTTTTACAAATATTACAAATTCTTTTTTTTTTGATTTATTTATTCATAATTACAATTTCAAGATAGTTAATACACTTAATCCATTATTATTGTTTCTTATTCAATTTATTATTGGAAATTATTATTAATTAATTAGTTATTAATTAGTTAGTTTAATAATGGTTGAGTAAACATTTTTTGGTGGTGCGTCCATGTTATAATTTTATTTTTTTACATTTGGCTTGGCAAACAAATTGAGACTGACACCTCTGCTTAATATTATCAGTACCTATTATCCATATTAATATTCATTAATAAAAATTATAAAATTAAAATTCTATTTTTCAATAAGATATCACTGAATGCAATTTAGATTAATTTAATCCAGGGGCGGCAACCAGTGGCCCACAAAATAATTTTGGTGGCTTTTTTACTAAATATGTAAATTATTTATTTTTAAATTTTTCAACTTTTAAACACTTTTCTATCATAATTGGCTCAGTTTAATGATTTTAACTCTGAATTTTCAGATCGCCCTGAATATTATTTTGTTGAATATACTAGAACCGTTTCTCTTCAGTTAAAATTGAAATTTATCATGTGTAAATTTTTAAAAACGGATCCTACAATTTTTTAATAAAAAAAGTGACACAGGAGACGCATAAGGTTCTCGACATCTGATTTAATCATTATTATTATTAACTAAATTACCTGTTCAATAAAACAATTGCAAACAATGGGCTGCTTAAGCAATAAAGAGTTTATATCGGAAGATATGAAACGCACATTTAACTCAAAACTAAAAATAATAAATTAAAAGTAAATTAAACAGTATAAATATACCAACGTTTCCCAAATGAGGATTGTGAAGTGTTCTATTACTGATGGACCATCAGGTTGTAAAAAAAACTTTTACTTACATGTAATAGTT
The DNA here is from genome assembly GCA_001642005.1 of Intoshia linei. Lineage (NCBI taxonomy): Eukaryota > Metazoa > Orthonectida > Rhopaluridae > Intoshia > Intoshia linei. Next base: position 2,499 of record LWCA01000562.1, on the reverse strand, counting down.
GTTGTTTTAAAGAGGTGTACAAAATGATGTATGAAATGGGGTCGTGAATTCAAAATTTTGGAATCGCTGATATTTGAAAATATATGCACCAAAGTGGTCACTTTTGATGAACGTTCAATAAATATTCAATTTTATGTTGGGTTTTAATTTTAATTCCTCAGTTAAATTGTTTTACTGTAAAAATGTAATTTAAAATTTGAAATTAAAATTTGTAAATTTAAAACGTTGATAAAAGTTTTGTTGATAAAACAAAATTTCAACTACTATTAAAATTTTATATTACCATTAAACTACCATTGCATATATTCAACTGAACAAAATAGGCAATATTACAATAAATCAATCAAATACCATATACAATAAATTTTTAATATTGGTCCATTTTATTGTGTAAGTTAAATATTTACACATACAGCACATTAAATAGAGTTAAATTGATCAAGTTTAATTTTAAATATTGTCATTTTATTTATTGTTATTGTAATACTTTTAATTGATTGATAAATTAATTGTTAATAGTTAAGTGCAATAAATACAGTTGATAGATCATCTATTGTACATCAGAATAAAGTGGTCCTACACAGTTAAGACTGAAAAACTGTATATTACAACAACAATACGTATTACAATATAGAAAATCTAGATATACAAAATAAATAATCACATGAAATCATTTAAATTGATGGATTGTATATCATAGTTAGTAAAAATTTGAGACAAAGGCAATATATTATCCAGCCAATATTTTTCACTCCCAGCACAATGCGTAAATTTTATTCTAAAGTACGATTGAAAATGTTCATTGGATGAGTTTCCGAATCGTTGAATCATTATTTTAGAAATCAAATCCTAAATGAATATTTATATAAATAATAACACATACAATGTATAAAAATTAATTTTGAGCAATATTTACCTGAACCACAACATTAATTGTTGTATTTTCTTCAATGATTGTATTTTCAAAACATTTTATTTTAAATTTTATTTCTTTAGCAGTTGTCATTTTTTATATTCTCAGACTAAACTAAACGTGGATTAATGAATTTTCACTATTGTACATATAATAAACTGCAATTTTTATATACTATTGGATAATTTGGCAAATATTTACACTGAAGTATAGTTAGTTTAAACTTTAAAGATACTTTTTAGTTTGTATGTAATGAACTAAACCAGGATTCCCATACATCTTTTTTATTGACGAACCATTTGATGTCCTTATATCAGCTGCAAAGTGACGTTTAAATTTATATTGATTTAGCATGTCATTACAGTGTAAAAAGTAGATAGCTTTGCGTGGGCGGCTGTTTCATATGTAAAAACATACAACGTAGTAAATTTTACGTCACGGTGTCTCCAAAAAATCAGTCAGGGTTAGTATTATTAATTTATTAACAAATTATTGTGTTTTTAATGGAGAAAAGCTATGAAACTAATTTCTAAGATTGGAACCGAGAGTTTTAAAATCTATGTCAAATTATAATAGTGTGCGACATTTTCGATAGTGTAAATCTTGATGATATATCGATATAACGCAGTGATGGCCACTAAAGCAAATGGTGTGTTAATTTTGAGATCATATTCGAAAATTATTTTATGGCGTATTTTCTCTTAAAAAAATTGTTAGTCACCCTCCAATTTTTATTAAGTTTACATTATTTTCATCTTATTTTTCAACTTGAATTTAAATTATTGATTACAATTTACAGATTCAATTTTCAATAAATTATTTATAAAAAATATTACAAAAATAATTAGAATTTAGTAAATACTAAAACAATGCAAAAGCATTTGGAAGATTTGTTAAAAAAATCCAAATTTATCTAACGAATCTTGCAAAAATAACTTTACGATGACATCAATCCATGTGGGTTTATCTAACTTTTTGACGTCTGATATGGATGATATTAACAATTATGATGTTAAAAAAATATTACCACTAGAATATCCCGTATTTTAGGATATTTTTAAAATGAAACGTCTATTTCCTAAGTACCCACACGACTTTTTCAATATCATATTTACCGATCATTTCATAAAATAATATACGAATCTCTAAGTTTCTCTATTCTTTTCAATGGATCTGGCAAAAATCTATAGATATTGTTTACATATATGAGGTAATTGCCACAAAAATATGCATGCGCAGGTTCCAACAACTTAACTGTCAAATTGAATTGGATATAAAATGTTCTTGTAATAAGAAATGGATCGTTGAGGGTATTTTTTAGAATCAGTAAACTGTCATCGCCCATTAACATTAATCCGTTAACATCATTATTACAAAATATATCAATACAAGAAACCATATTGTAAATTATATTCACAAACGCTGTAGACGGATCCCCAGACTTAGTCTGGTAACATTTATTAAATGAAAATCCGTTTCTAAACGTAGACTGGCTGGTTGCATGTAATTTTTTTCCATTTAACCATTAGCTCTTTCAGTATTCATAACAGTATGCACAAATAACAAAAAATTTGGATAGATAAACC
>LWCA01001222.1:0-10895 GCA_001642005.1 Intoshia linei | reverse complement strand
TCCAGAAGAATTACGTTTTTTAATTTTAGGAACACCATTATTACTATTGAAATTAAATGATAATTGTGATAGGCAAATTGTGCATGAACAAGTTTTGTTTAGCGAACATCGTGTATTTCGTTTAGAATGATCAAAAATTTCAATTTTTCTACTGAAAATACCATTTCCATATTCATGGACAATTTTCTGGCAATATAATTATATACAATATAATTTGAAATTTGAAAAAAAACAAACTTTCATCAATAAAGATTAGTTACACAAACAATCAAGGCTAAAATTAATATTATTGAACATTTTATTGAAATTTTTAGAGAAAAATATACATTTTTGACCTTTATTCAAAAACGCTACTAAGAATTTTTTTAATTTTTTTTAAAATACTCCTGAAAGTGTGCCAAATCAGAAAATGTTGAAATTTTGGATGAGTAATTTTTTTGAACTAAATGTTATTCAGACAGGCTGTGGCAAATATATTTTATTTTACTAGTGATTCACAGTCAAAAAATTTTGAGATCTATGATTTAATACTACGCTACACATATAAAATGTGTATATATATTATATACCTACAATTGTACATCGTCGCAAAATTTAAAAACAAGTTTGACATGGCTGATATATACGTTGGTTAAATTTCAATGTCCAAAACTAATAATACCACGTACCGGAATTTGGTACACCCAATATGGTTTCATTGATATATGAGTGATATCACTTGTTTTAATTTAATTACCTTTAGGCCAATGTAATAAAGATCTTCGACGGGATTCAGTCGGATTAGCAACTTTACATTGATTAAGTAGATTTGTCAAAGAAGCCGGCTAAATATTATAATGATTAATATTAAAAAAAACTTTGGTAATAATATTCAAAGGATAATCTGTGATGCTTATGTTTAATTCATAAGCTTCATTGTACAATACATTAATGTAATGTTCACCAAGTTGAATGAATATAGATACATAACATTTTGTGGTAATATAGTATTCACTAAATTGGAGAATATCAACTAATAAAATAAAATAAAAACTCTCTGGTTTGACCAAATGCAGAAATAATATTTTTTTAAGCATAAAATAAAAAAAGGACAGTGATATTTTCTATTTGAATTGCATTCAATTACTATATAACCAGATAAACAGGTAACAAAACTTCAATACTTCAATTGATGCCATTTTCAACGGTAAGTGACTGTTAGACATTCAGATCAGCAAATCTATAGGGAAATAAAAGGACCTTCGTTGTTACACAAATAATGTTAAAAAGACATTATAATACTGTGCAGTATGGGTTTATCATGACATTATGTCCGATCAGCATTTGAATCAATACCATAGAATAATTTAGATGTATATCTCAAATTATCATATAAATTAATTTTATCAAAACTGGTTAATAGTCAGATTGATTATTTAATACTGTAGATACATTAAAAAACCTATTGGCTAGTGATTTCCAATCTAAACCACAAAAAATTATATACATTTTTATCAAATGTATAGTCTGCTTCCCCATTCGATTGAAAGCATATCAAGTTCTATCTGGGTACAACTATTGTAATTACAAACTCCAAAAAATATAATTTTTGACAGAGCAAATATTACATGTAAAAAATTTTTTTGACTACTTTTTACTTATACAGTCGAAGTCAGTGAAGGCAAAGTACGTGCTTGCGTGTAAAAAATATATAAGTTCACTTCAAATAAAAAATATTACTAAAATAAGTGAGATCAGAAATTAAAGTAATAGAACTAAATAGACTTACAAAATCATTTGAAGATGTTACCTACTTTGACCAATCAAATATGTTATTCGAAGTTTGGAATTCATAGTCTGAAATCTCTAGCTAAAGCTATATTAACTATATTTTCATCTACATATTTTTGTCAATCGTTATTTTCCACATTGAATGTCACTTATCATAAAAGAAAGACTTCACGACACAACTAGTTTGGCTTGTGTAGCGTTAAAATCAACAAGTTATGAACCTCCCATTGAAAAACTTCCAGCTCAATTTTTTAAATCTAAATAAATGTAAAAATTATTTTCCATCATCAAGTTGTTTGACTTAATTGACGGTTTTGATTGACCTAATATTTTTTTAATAAAAACACACTAGAAAAAAATTTCTGAAAATAGCATTAAATTTGACACACCTAGTTTTAGTTTGCTGCCATCACTGGTCTAAGTCCATATTAACTGAATTTTGAATTATATATTATTTCTTAATGAATTCAGGGCGGATCCAAGAAGCTAGTTAATGAGGTGCGAGCAAAGCCAGCATATATATAACGACTATAAAAATTTTAGGAGCGTCTCTTTTAATTTCATTTAAAGGTTTTTATACAGTAGTTTCCAAATTGGTATTTTTTCGCAAAAATAAAAAAAAAATCAACACAAAAAAAAAAATTAATTTTGTTCATTAAATAATCTTAAATCAATTAGGTCTAGTCTTCTTGAATGAAGTATTGCAAATTCATTCACCAAACTTTCAATATCAAAATTATAGTCATAGTGGGAATTCATGAGGGCCAGTTCACATAACAAAAGGCCTCAAGTCATATGATCAATTGTTCATGTAATGTTATGCGTCATCTATATTGTTTTAATAAATTAAAACTTTTTTCAGTTATTTTACAAAACAGTAATTAAAAAAGTTTTTTTAAAAATTTAGGGGTGAAATTGCACCTTCTGCACCCCTTGAATTTGTATAGATCAAAAATTCCGTTACTAAAAATTTTATCTCTAAAAGCTCTAGAATACATTTTTAATGTTTTTTAATGTCTAATTTTTTTACTAGTTAAAAATCAATTTGTTACATTTTTTTCAAATTTTTAATAGAATCTATTAAATGTGCGGTTGTCATAAAAATTTTAGCTCGAGTCGCCACTGTAACTGATCAAAGGGTTGATAGTCTATGTTGGGCAACAGATGCTCTAATTTCAGATACAATTACCTCTGACCCTGAATACAGAAAGTCATTGTTTGGACACCGCCAATAATTTCATGTATTTGAATAACAAGTATCGAATACTTTTCCCCAAAACATGTCGATTTGTAGTTAATACCATGAATCAGGATACAAAAATAGTGAATTTCACTAAGGTGCATATTGAGTCATTAGCTGAAGTATTTATTGTTTTGAGGGTTTTTATGGGAGATTTGAAGAATATCAGAATGTTTTGGAAAATGCTCTTTTTAGATTCAGGTTAATGTTAAATTATATTATTGGCCAAACGAACTTGAGAAAGCAATAAGATAAGACAAAATCAAAAAAGAATGCGTCAATCAAAAATGCTGTGATCAAGAATTTCTTAGAATTCAAAAAAATTAGAGATTTGATTAACGATACTTATACCCATTCAATAATGACATTTAAATGTGGTATTGCACCTCTTTCAAAAGTACAGATGAATTAACAATCAACTTGCACCCTAGAACATTGCAAGATTTAATATTTAACGATAAGTATAATAATAAAGTATAAACCTTAACAGGTATACTAATAGCTTCACCCCTTTTTTCAGAGTTGACACAATCTTGAAAAATATCACTCGTAACAAACCGACAATAACTATCCATTTTCATCAAAGTATAAATTTCAGATTGAGCCTGATTCAAAACACATTCATTGCTACACTCATAAATTTTGTTCAATGAAATAGCTGACCTAGTATCATCATTAATATTGATAGCCTCGATACCATTTTGGCAAATGTATGTATCAAATATATATTTTCCAATTTTTTTACGACAAACTTCATTCTGAATAGAATTTTTATATTCATTACAACTAATCCAAAACTTAATATTCTCCTCGCTGAATTCAAGCTTCAAAAAATAAGTAAAGATTTTAATTCCAATGGAATCATTCAATAAGCAATCAAAAGATTTTTTCCAGTTATCAGTAATTTTGGGTTTTTCAATAAAATGAGAATTTTTGGGCATTTTGCATAAATCTAAACTATTTGAAGACTTCACTTGATCATTAGCAATTTTCCAATCTTGGTCCAACTGTTTATCAATATCAAGTTGAGGGTTTTTTTCAGATTGAGGTAGAGGTTGAGATCGAATATGTTTACGTAAATTGTTTAATTTCTGTTTTTCGGCAAAACCTCGCCATTGTTGCTCGACAGCGTTGTTCCCACTAGAACCAAAAGAAGTCAGAGAGGATGTAGTTATATCTTCCATTGGAAGCATACCATTATACCAACCCGTTCTACTGTCCCAAGAAGAATCTTCACTGCTATTATCACAACCAATTTGAATTCTTTTTATATTTTTTTGAATTTGATTCAAACTACTATCAGAGTTAATGTGACTCATTGATTTTTTTTCATTTAGCTTATCTTTAGAATATTTACTCTTGTAGTTTTCCAAAATTTTAATTACATTGACCAATATTGGCGTGCTTTCTAGAGTAAATTCTTGACAACATATTCTGTCCATCAATCTTGAATTTTTGTTATCCGATTGCAATATTTTGGTGGATTTAAAAGCAAATTTTTTAGCAATAATGCTGTGCTGTTCGTGGTTTAAAGCTAGAGACCTATCTGTATAAAAAATGTGACAATCAACGTGAGTTGAATTATTTGAAGGAAAAGTAGATTTGAGAGATTTTGATTCATATTTATTAGTATTTGAGTTTTGAGTAATTATTCCGAAAAATTTCGTGTCTAATTCATAACGACCAATATAAGCTATGTCTTCAAGGCTATATTTTGCTATATACTTACCGATCGAATTAATAAACCGAATTTCTTGAGTACTAAGGAGCAGGGCCATTAATGTGTAATTGCATTTTAATGCATCGAGACGTTTGACAGAATCTTGAATAGTGAATTTACGGAACATGGAACTCATTGGTAATTGAGTTGTACCAATATAACCAACTATGACTTTATAAACATGCAATAAATTCGTAGCTGGAGCAGATGAATGTGCTTTTTGAATATTTTGCCTATTTTCGAGAAATTCTTTAGTTTTTTCGTTATTTTTGAAATTAACAGGTCTATCGACAAAAAATATGTTTCTGCTATAATGTTCCTTGTCAATTGGTCCAGATTTGAAAGAAATTTTTGTGTCACCTGAAACTTGTCGTTGTTGATCTAAATAACGAATCTTATTTCTCTTATTTTGGGACAATCGTTTAGTTGTAGCAAGGTTCACTCTAGAATTTTCTCTTTTAACGTTTTCTCTGTACATGACTCTATTTCTTCTAGAAGATACGCTTAAATTTCGTTTGAAAGGAAAAACTTTTAAATTGTCATTAGTTAAACCTTCCGTTTTAGCCATATCAGTAAATTCACCCAAATTTCCAATTGGATTCAGAATTTGAGTATTACTGCGAGGTAGAATGTACTTTTTACTGGCTTTTCTAATAAAATTATTTTTTAATTTTAAATCATTTTTTATATCCACGTTTAAACGTCGTGTCACTTGCAATACTAGACAATTAGAGGAACCGACCATATAAACAACTTTATCATGTGTAGCATTTTTTACTGAAATGTCATTTATGGATACTAAACAGTCTCCAACTTTTAATCCTGCTCTATCAGCTGGACTGCCTTGTTGAATTGAAGACAATATACATGGACGTTCTCCAGTTATAGTTAATCCGTAGCCGTGTCTATTCTTATCCAATCTTATTGTGTAAGAATTCATGATTCCAAAAGTGTAAATCAACTTTTCTTTAAAATATATATTTACTTTGATTCTTATCCTTGTATTTGCAATTTGTCAATTATCACAATCTTCATATAAAAATTTTTAAAATTTCTTAAAATCCTGTTAATTACAATAAACATTATCCTAGTTACGCTTTTTACCATTTTTACAATATTACGCGCCAATCATTTCTAAGGTAATGAATTCATCTAATGTTTGGTTGTTATTCAACAGTTTTTTATAGTAGACGATTTGACGGAATCCCAAGAGAAATGAGCCCATATAGCTACATTGAATACATCTTTTAAATTGATTTTTTTAAAACATTGAAATTTTTACTTTCCATATACTTGGACTTAGACATAGAATTTCATTATCACTTTATGACATGGCAATTATCAATAAATATACAAACTTTTTTATTTTGTATGCTATTAAATTTGTCAAAATCAATAAGCCCTTTATTAAATAGTGTTGTATTCATCCATGCCTTAGAGGAGTTTTTATAATCCACATATTTATGTACATCGAATTTAGCAAATGCTCGTGGTCTTGTTACTTTGCCTATAATTACTAGAGGTATTTTTATATTACCAATCATGATATAAGGGGTGTCACATCGATTTAAAATTTTGATATTTTTTAAAACGTACCAAGTAGATCATGTGTATTTTTGAATAAAAATCACGATGTAAAAAACCGTTTTTGAAAAAATTCATTAAGGAAAATGCGCTCATCAATAATGTAAATACGTAAATTTAGTTTTATTTTAAAAAATCGCTTAGTTATTATAAATTTTTATTTATCATTTTAATATTTTGACTTATATTAAGACTCTTAATTAGTAACGTTGCTTCATATTAAATGCTAGCTAGGTCAGTTTATGGTTTATCTCGGTTGTCTTCTCTTCTCAATTAAAAACAATAGCCATACAGTAAATTCTCCAAAGATAAACACTAAACTATGACTTTTGAACAAAATGTTCAATATAGAAGAGATAACACATTATTTTTAATTTTTATTTATATTTTAAATACATCGATATATCATATGACGTGTAGATAATCAGTTATTTTATTTTTTGATTTGTATTTATGTTCAATAATCTTGAACTTCAAATCAAATAAACTTGACAACCCTTCATTGATATTATTCTCGATTAGATAATATTCCATATTATTAATATACATTTTTATTTCAGCAAATCCTATTGTCTTTGTATGTGAATTATTAACAACTGATTCAGATTTATCTATAATTGATTCATCTTCATTTTTATTAGATTGACAAAGAATATTAATGATATCTTCATTGTCTTTTTCTTTTAAAATTTCAAAACAATTTAGATTTTCACTGTCATCTTCATTAATATTTATTTCATTATTGTGTATTTTTATTTTAAAGATATTTTCCCAATTGTTGAAAATTGATTCACTTTTTACATTTAACCAAGCGAAATAGATCCAACATAAACCATCCAAAACATTGATTTTTTTGTTTAATTAATTGTCATTGCATCGTCCGTAATATTTAAATTAATTTTATCTTTAACATATTTTCGATAAAATCTTTTAAAATTTTTTATAATGCTATTATCGAGCGGTTGAGTCCTTGACGTAGTATTTGGTGGTAAAAAATAAAATTTTATATTTGAAAAATCACCAAAAATGATGTGAGGCGAACAATTGTCCAGTGGCAGGAGTATTTTTCTATTGTCTATTTTTATTTACATTTTGTAACTAATTTAAGAATATAGTGGTTATCATCCATGCTTTATTTTGTATAGTGTAATCAATATTTAAATTTTTTATTATGTGTTCATTGTTTTTAAAACATTGGGGTTTGTTTGATTTATATATAACCAAAGGTATAAGTTTTTCTCTTAAATATGAACAACAAAATAATACTGTTACTATTTCTTTAAATTCTTTAAACGAGTTATTTGTTTTACACCCTTTAAAATTAAGAATTTTGTTTATGGTTTGTTTAAAATTGAGACCTGCTTCATCGCAATTAAAAATATTTTTTTTGTCGTAATTTTTTCAATCAAGTTAATATTAACAAAATTTGCTTCACATTTTAATGATTTGTATTTTATATTGTGTCTTTTTTTAAAATTATCTAACCATCCTGTCGATGCAGTAAAGTTTTCTTGACCCATTTTTTCCGATATGTTTTTTTCAGCTTGTTTAACATTTTCATCGCTTATTATGAAGTTTAGATTTCGCTTGAATGAAAATTATTCAAGTAATATTTTTTCATATTGAAATACATTTATCTTAATTTTCTTGTTTCTACCTGGTTTAAGATCATTCAGATTAAGATTAGTATAAATTATTCATTGATTTTTTTAATTTTTTCACAATCTTTGAGAATTTTGTCAACTTAACTGCTAGTTTTCTTTGTGATATTTTAACATTTTTATTGATTTTACTGTCATAATATTCTAATATTGCGTATTTTTCTTCATATAATAATTGATTTTTAATTAATTTATTTTTCGATGGCATATTTTTTAATTTTTTTTGTTCAACTTGAGAATTTATTCTAACAAAGATATTTTCAATTTTTACTATCATTTTTTGTTCATGTTCATGTTCATCATGAATATATATTATAATTATACGTCCCGGAAAAAACTGTAATTGAAATGTGGTCAATAACTCTTTGAGGAATTTTGGATAAATTTTTAAAAATATACAATATTTATTTAAATATTTGTAGTAAGAATGATAAATAAAATAATAAATTACACAATGCATATAAATGCAATCATTGCAATAATGTCACATTTAATCAGTACCATAATTTTAAATTTAATCAATAAATTTTTCTCAGATGTAAAAATTACCAGGCGAAATTATCATAATATTCTTTCGAGTGATATATAATTTTGATCCATTATTGTTTAATTACAAATTGATTGATGAATTATTTAAAATCTATATTAAAATTCGACCCGCTGTCAGAAAGTGATTAGGAAATAATTGATATTATAGATAATAAAATGAATCTGATATACATACAACAAATATAAAACCTGAAACTGAACCAATTGAACTATTGGAAGATGGATGGTCTCGAAAGATAAAACCGATAAATGTACCTAAGTTTATGGGTAACAAAAGAATGAAAACATTGGAACCTTTACAATCTGTGAATGATTATTTTTTTTTTTTTTACGGAAGAATTAGTCAATTTTTTTATTCATCAACTAAATGCAAGAATAAAAAAAATAATTTTGTAATTAAAACCAAATATGAATATGTGACAAGAGATTAGTTTATGAAATATATTTCATTATTACTATACATGGGCATAATAAAGTTACCTTAATTTAAATTATTTTGGACATTACCCATTTTCAAACAAAAAAAGTCATTGATATCATGTCATATGAAAAATTTACTTTAATTCTAATATATCTTGTTTACCCATGGAAAAATCAGATAAAAAAGAATTATACTTGAAGCAACATCAAAAATAATAACCTATATAAATGAATTATGCCATCAAGTATATTCTTCCAGTGAAAATTCAAGTATTGGATCAAATTTAAAGGCCGTGTTCACTTTAAAACGTATAATCCAATGAAGCTAATAAACAATTAAACGTTAAATAATTTAGTAATAATTTTAGTTTTCACTATAAAAACAATAATCGAATCAAATAATTAATTTCTTTTTAAAAAATTCTAAGAAATGTGACAATAATTTATTATGAAGTATTTAAACAAAAGTAGAGAATTAAGAAATAAACTACAATTTATTATATAATAACTAGAAAACGCAATTCTTTTTTAATTTATTAAAAACCCCTCAGAATGACTATTTTCCATTGCCTAACTGTACGTAAAGCAAACGATCTTCACAGTCCAATTCAAAAAATTAGACAACACTTCACGCTCAAGAAAGTAATCTACAGGTCTTCATCAGGGGTGATCTGCTTTGCAAGTTTGGTTGTCAAACGTTGCATATAGAATCTAGAAATGATCCCAAAAAGTATGATCTTAATCAATCAGTTTTATTTTATCTTATATACAACATTTTATTTAGTAAATTTTAAATTATCATAATATATTCATTATAATCTTAGATAAAATTACTATAGTTAAATATAGGTAACGATAAACTTTATTATATTCATGATTCATGAAAACGTTAAATTTCGAGAAACGCATGTTTGTATTACATGCTGTAGTCTGGCAATTTAGATCAGTGCGCTGCAGCCTGCAGTATAAATATCAAGTTAAGATAGATAGACTGGAGTCCAATGTCCAGTCTATCCAATACATCAGCGTCAATATTAAAGTATATCAACAAAAATTTATTTTCATTTTCAACATTTACGAGAATTTTGCATATACATACGACAGAAATTTTTATTGTAAATTTGATTTGAGCATATATATGCTTTACATTTTGCCCGGATATTTGAGTTAAACAAATATAAGAAAATGTACATTGTACATTAGGGTGTTCACTTTTTAAACTTTCCGTTGGATTAACAAAATTATATTTTACTGAGCGTTCGAAATGTAATTTATAACACAATTACCGATTAAATTTTATCTAGTTTTGTAATTTCCTTCGCATACTTTTTTTAAACCTTTTTTAAAAACATGACAGAAGAACTTTATTATTGTTCATGTTTTTATACCTATATACATTTAAATGATATTTAAATAAGGTAAAATGACTATTAAATACGTATTTTTGACATGAAATAGGTATCATTGTTAATGTGAAAAAAATGGTAAATATTTTAAGATATAATAAATAAATTTATGTATTTAAATGTAAAATATGCTACTACAATTTGTATTTAGATAGTATAAATAATGACTTTTAGAGAGAAAAGAGATATAATACTTTTTCACTTTCGTAGATCCATATTCATCTTTAACGGAGAGTAGAGAAGAGTAGTGGTAAAAGCCACTGTGGGGTAACCTCACAAGGATAAAGATAAATAAATTAATATTTTAATAATTTGGTAATTTATTGAATTTTGACAAAAGTTTTAACTCTAATTTTTGATCAGTTCTAACTGTTGTTCTTAAGATTTCCATTTGTGCAAGAGCGCGTTCCGATACTTCATTAGTAAATGCTACATTCATAGGCTTTGATTTCACATTCCAGTGTCGACGAATACATTTACTAGCTGAAACATCTAATTCACCCCAATCGGCTATATCTGAATATCTAAAATTATTATAATTATTT
>LWCA01000602.1:0-22187 GCA_001642005.1 Intoshia linei | reverse complement strand
TATTTAAGACCCTAATAATATATAACTAATCATTAATGATCATTGATCAATGATAATCTTATTGAACTCATTTAAAATATTTCAACAAAGACGATTTTTATTTGGATAGTTTAACCTTTAAATTATAATATTAATATTTTTCATGTTTTATGAATTCAATAGTCCAGTATCAATAAATAGTATGTATTTACCGTTATCAATAAAATGTGAAATATCAAGTAAATTTGAATTATAATTTGTTTTTTGAAAATGGCTAATCATATTGCTGGCTTCATGATAAGCACACTGCATCGTAGCAGCAATAACACCTTGAGCACCATTCTTACACCACCCACTAGAGAAAACTGGAACAAGTGAATTATGTGCCGTTTTGATATAATCTTGGCCTTCTAAAAATTAATTCATTACAATTAAAGTTAGTAGTAATTAATGATGTAAAAATAAAATTCTAACGGTCAATACCAAATGAAAATTTGTCTATGAAAAATTTTAATTCTGTACATCCAGTTCATATGCGATTAAACAATCAGTAACAATATAAAAATATGATCGATGATTCACGATTCAAATTTCTGAATCCGTAGGGATTAAAAACTATACAGCGGAAAAGTGAAAATAGCAAAGAAATTATTAATTAAAAGCTTACTTTAATTTCAAACATTTTAAACCAATCAACTCATTTAATTACGACTTTTTGTTCTTTTTGGAATTACAATTGTAATTCAATCAACTCATCTTTTTTAATAATGTTAAAAATAGATTCTCATTAGTAAGTACCGGTTCAGTTACTCATTCAAGTTTATTCATGGGCGATGTAACAAAAAAATAGAAAATTAAACCAAGCTAACAGAAAAGGTTCATAATCACATATTTAATGGGATCCACATAGGTTTTATTATATAAAACCTATAATTATATATTCATGTATACATAAATGTAGCTAAATTAACCTAAGGAAATTCGGTATTTATCTAGAACATTTGAGTAAATATTGACATCATATTTGTAACCTACAGATTCAAATGCCTAAATATAAAATAAAATGTTTGAATAAAAATTTTACCAAATCTGTTTCAATTTCCACTCTATCATTATTTTCATTCTAAAATTAAATTTCCAAATTTAAAAATTTCTAATAAGCTGATTAAACTATAAAAAAAATAATGAATAACCATTATTTGTCAATTTATAAAATAGAATATAAACATAAAAAATTGACACTAATCCAAATTCAAAAGTGTTGACTTTTAGAGCTGTTACTATTTCCGGCCAGCACTGATGGCAATCGATAAAAATGTTTCGATTTATTTTTTTAAATTAACATGTTCTACACCAATTACAATTATAATTTTGAGCAAAATTCTTTCAAAATAGAGCATAAAAAATTATTACAATGTAAATTAAATTTAGTTAAGATTTTTTTATCGATTTATTATATTGGTTATTATACAAAACGTATTTGAATAAAAACTTACATTAATAAAATGAATAGACCTGAGTAAATTTGAATTACATTCGTTTGGATTGCATTGATAGGGTGATAAATAGTAATGAAAAAAAATATTTTTAAAACTTTCAAATTTTTTGGGGGTACATTTGTTACAATTCAGTGTTGACAGTAATTTAAAAAAACGTTTTTTAATTCTTGATAAATCTAAATAATGAAAATAAAAATGCATCATTGAATAGTAATTAGATTACCATTGATAGAAATACTATTTAATTTACTAAAATATTGTTCTGGAATAATGACATTTACATTTGATCCAATTTTAGTCAATTCTCGAAGTTCAGCTGTAGTACATGCCATATCAAGTGGACCTCTACGGCCAATAATATTAATTGTATCAATAGATGATTTCTTCAATACTTGCAATGCCACATCAGAAATATCCGTCTTCTAAATGATAACAAATGATAATATCCTTACTTATATACAGTAAGTAGCTTGGCTGTTTTGTATTTTGTACAAACAGCACCTAGCTCGGCCGAGGGTGAAATTTTCTGTTTCTACTAAAAAAATAAAATCTTACATACAAATCCCACTATTCAGGATTACCAATCTTTTAATGGAATGGTTCCCAAACAAGTCAAAACAATTTTTTTTGTTTTAATGAAATAATTTTCCCCAAAAAAGGTAAACAGTAAATTATGTAGTTGAAAATTAATGCCTAAGTTAATATTAGTTTTTGAAATTGAAATTTGCCTTACGGCCGCATGCTGCCGTGAAAGCGTTTATGTGCGGCCGTAGGGAATCCATGTGATTATAATGCAATATATACTTTTACTTCAAATTCAAGGGAAATATTTTCAAAAAGTTACATATTTGATTTTTCTCATTTCTCAAACTCTTTCAATGTCAAATTAAATTTTGTGCAACCGTAGCATAAACTAGTAAAGTAGCTGAATCGGTGGAAAGGTTGTGCACAATGTGCACCCTGTACTAGAATGTAGATATTTAAAAATCTACTTCTCTGTTTATTTTTAAAAATAGGATGCGTAATTTAGGGTTTTTACACTATAAGACTCAATTTCTGAAATATAATTTGCTATAAAATCTAATCCTCTATAAAGTTTACTAGATATTGGTATTTTTAAAGCTCTACACATCTTAGTTTCGTCAATAACATAGTCAAAACAAAATTAAAATTAAAAAACTGCAACCTTCTTTAAAATTTAATAAAAAAGATTTCCCTAAAAACTCTCGTCAAAATATAGTTAAAAAAATTGACCTAATTTCATTAATTCCCTAATTAAAAAAATTCCCTAAAAACTCTTTTAAAATATAATAAAAAAATTTCTTAAAACCCTCTTGAAAATAGGTAAAAAAAGTCGCTAATTTCATTATTTCTCTAATCAAATAAAATTTCCATAAAAACACTATTGAATATAGTTTAAAAAAATTCCTTAAAACTCTCTTGAAAATAAGTAAAAAAGTTCATAATATCATTATTTCCCTAATTAAAAAAAAATTCCCTAAAAACCTTCTGATAATTCTCCTGAAATTTATCTGACTTTTATCCGTAAAAAACGGTAATAGAAATCAAATCCGTCTTAAGCCACTTGAGTTTTTTTGGCCCTGGGGTAAGCAAAGTACCGGAGGCCCTTTAAAGTTTTGAGCGAAGCGAGAAAAAATTTCGATAGAAACGATAAAAAAAATTTAGGGCCCCTTTTTTAAAAATTAATAAGAGAAAATCAACGATTTCCTACTTTCTTTTTTGAATAATTTACCAGAACTTTGATTCTTTAAACAATTTTCTTTCTAGCTATTTGAATTCCCACACTTCAAAACTTATAAACTGTTTCTTAAGATATAAATGTGAAGTATTTTTTAATATATTAAGGCCTTTTTTAGGATATAAGTGTAAAGTACTTTTATTAATTTGGGGCCTTTTTTAATGAGTGGCCCTGGGCTACAGCCCATATTGCCCATGCCTTAAAACGGCTCTGATAGAAATGTTATTGAAGTTATTGAAATAAACGATAGCAGATAGACAGACAAACAAAGAGTTTTATATAAGTTAAATGCCTGTCTGTTTGTTACAATTTATTTATACAATTAACTCCCGTAAGTAATAAGAGTATAATTTTAAAACATCAATTTCTAATACAATTTTTTGAGGGTGAGGTTTTATCGGTAATTGTTATTTTCAGAAATGGAGCCCGTCAGGTTCAAAAACACAATTTTTTTCACTCACCTTTTATGTTTTTGCACCACTAGATACTCTACTGCTTTTTGTAAAAAGTACATAAATGCAAAGGTAATAATATAAATTAAATCGTAAAACGCTCATTCTAAACTTTAAATTACTGTTTATAATTAACATTTTTATACTATTTAATTTTTTTGGAGTCAAAGTTCTGAATGTGGTTAATGTCAGCGTAAATAAAGATATGCCAACTTTTGAGATTAAATGTTGATTTATTCAAAATGATAATAAATAATAATAATGAATTAAACAGTATTGAATGAATTTTTGATTACATTAATATACCAGCCATTCAACCTGAGAAAAGTTGAAAAACACTAGAATATATTATTACCTCTAATTTTTCAATTGGTAAACTTAATAATCTTGCAACGTCTATAGCCACATTTCCTTGTCCAATAATAGACACGGTTTTTACATTTTCAAATGAAAATTTTAGCTAAAAAAATAAAAAATAAATTGAATTAACATGTTAATAACATGGTGGTAATCCGGGTGTCCATTAATCCACGAAATGAGACAGTCTGCACTTTGCAAAAAATTGCTATTCTAAATGAACATACGAATATAAGAAAATATTTAATAATACATAATAACAACCCACACAAATATAAAAATTACGTTAAATTTCAAATGGTTTGGCGAAGCTCCAATAGACTAAAATGTACATGTCTATTAATAAAAACATTATTATGTCTACAATTCACCAACCCTCAACGTTGATATAAAGTTTTGGAAACGGTTATTTGATTAATAGCGGAAACTGAGACATGAAACATTTACAAACTGCCATTGCGCATCATTTTCTACCGTCCAGAAGAATAAAAAATTTACAACATATATTCAAAACACTAGTTGCCTCTAATAAATAATAAATATTCATTTGCCCACCGTTTAAAACCTCTGCGTTAAAATTAAACTTAGCTACTACCTTTTGACTCGTAAAATTCAAGAGATTGGAAAAAACTGGTTATATATGGCTATCGTTTATTTGTATCTTCAAATTCCTAATATACCAAAAGTACAAAATGTATATAAGTCTGAAGTCGGGAATCTCAACATTGGCGGACTAGAGATAATACTGAATATCATTACGAAAAATTCACCCATATATTGTAACATTTAACTTTTATAATTTAAAAATACTTCTTGAAAATTAGTATGTATAGGATAATTAAATTAATATTAAATTAAATGTATTTTGCTCTGCGTGGTTGGGAAACTATATAACTACATATATACAAAAGAAAAAATTCAATGAACATTCATAAAGAAAATATGAACGTAGATGATAAAGTAATTACCAAAAGAATAGCATTGTAATTATTTGCCAAAGAAGTCAGAGGAATGGATTTTCCAATTTCTACATTTCCAAAAAAACGAACTCTGTTGTCCTCCAAAATTTTATCAAATATTCGAGTACAATTCTAAAAAAATATGCAAATAGATATAAGACATTAATCCTAAACATTAAAGAATTATAATTAGTTACCTTTACATCAGGATGGTCTGGTGAAACTCCATAGCGTACTAATCCATATGGAACTGGTAATTTTTCAAATATGTCAAGTTTAATTTTAGTAATAAACTATTAAATGCATTATAATACATCTATTAAAATATAACTAATTTTCTTCAAAATTTGATAAAACAGAGTACCTGAAAATTCTAATGGTAAGACAGTGTTCCCGTTCAGACCGAATTTTTTTTTAATATTTAGATGCGAATAGGTGGCGTTAAAACTGAAAAATGAAATTTAATAATTTAATTAAATTTGAAAAGATACAAGTATCTTTTGATAGCAAGCTATGGTGTATGGATCGTAGTAAAAAAATTTTTATTAACGACCCGTACCGACTCTAAAAAAGAGTATTACTTAAAAAACGGTAATTTTTGGACTTATGCATGTGACAAAATCTCGATGGTATATAAATTAGGATCAAGGTAATCAAGGGAGATTTTAGATAGGTCCCTAGAAAAATGCATAAAATATTAGTTAGAAATTCTAACTTGTAATAACTTTTCTTAAAAAACTAAAATAAACTGAATAAAAAATAAAATTTAATACAATAG
Organism: Intoshia linei; assembly: GCA_001642005.1. Lineage (NCBI taxonomy): Eukaryota > Metazoa > Orthonectida > Rhopaluridae > Intoshia > Intoshia linei. The sequence goes on along the minus strand of LWCA01000602.1, from coordinate 16,404 downwards.
AAAAACATTTTATAAATGATATTCAGGATACATTATCAATTTTGGCCGTCTATTATAATAATTATTGAAAGAAATTTTTTGGTAAAAAAAGTAGATTAATTATTTCTTAATTTTTCAAAAAATAGTCAAAAGAGGCTATAAACAGAAACGGTTAGGAGTCACTGATATCAGTTTATAACATTTCATTAAAAGTAATAATTATAATATTAATTAACACAAATATTTTCATCTATTGTCACTAGAACTACCTTTTTTAGATATTTAATATAAAATTTAACAATACTTTTAACAATTTCTGCGAGGTATAAAATCCTGCTGGTCCAGCTAAATAATTGTAAATTGATGAAATAAATAATGTCTAAAAATTAAATTAGTTGACTAAATAATCAGTAAAATTGATTAAAAAGAAACAAATGTATAACGACTGGTCAAATAGTTAAAGCAAATTCAATAAAATTATGTCGTGTTAATTTGATGTCTAATGAGAAATCTGATTATAATACTACAATATTACCTCCTATAACGGCAATACGTAACATAAGTCTATAAAAAAGGTTTATTTTATATTTTCAACGTACAGAACAAAACGTTTTTGCAATAATTAAACAGAATTAAATGTAATAAGTTTATTAAAAATTATTATCTCTAGTAACAAAAATAGAACAATTTTTATTTGGTAAGTTGACCAGTTTTTGGGTGCCAGAAAATTAATAAATAAAAATCATTTTACAGTTATATTTTTTAAACTTGAAGGAAGTTTTGAAAATAATTTTTATAAATTTTGAATGTGTAATTTTCCGTAATATTAAGTGTGGAATAAAATTATTATTCTTCCAATAAATTTTTAAAATTAATAATCATAAATTGAATTTGCGCTCATGCTAAGTTTGAAACCATCAATTAAAGTGAAACTATCAAGTAAGAGAATCAGTTTCTGTAAGATCTGTTTTATCTTGGATATGAATTGATATCAACAAATATACATAAAGTATATATAAAATGTAACTATATAGAAATAAACAAATTGATGGTTAAAAGTAAAAAATAACTAAATCTATAAACTTATATTTTAAATTTAGTAACAGCAAATTTAATCCGAAAGAGAGCAGAACATAATGAATGCATGCTGTCAACTTTAGAAGAAGTTTCGTTGCATCAACTTGACATTGAAAAGTTTAAAAAATCAATTATATCTTATTTAATTTGCATATTCTAATATGAATTTGTAGGATAGAACATATAGATAATTGGTGTAGAAAATTAAAAATATTGTATTTACAAAGTAATCTGATTGAAAAAATTGAAAATTTATCAAGACTGAAAAATTTAGAATATTTAAATTTGGCTCTAAATAATATAGAATTTATAGAAGGTTTAAAAGGTAAAAATTGATACAAAATGTGTATATAATTATAGTATTTATTTTTATTTTTTAATATATTTATTAATTGTAAATGGATTTAAATTATAAAACTATGTTAGAAAACTACAACAGGAACGGGTGAATACAATACTTTTTAAATATATAATATTGTTACGGGGTAGGGTAATACGAGTTAAATATTATACCGGTTCAAGAAATTTGGGTCAAAATTATTTAATCGGATTCATGGATTAATTTAATTTAGGTTGTGAAAATTTACAAAAATTGGATTTAACTGTAAATTTCATACGAAAATTGTCATCAATTGATTCTCTAGCTAACTTAGAATTTTTAACTGAAATGTAAATTTCATTGTATTAGATTTATTCATTTGTACTCTATTTTATAATAGTTATCTTACCGGTAACCCTTGTAAAGATTATGAAGGATATCGAGAATTTGTCATTGCATCTTTACCATATCTAAAGGTAAATACTTAATTATTAAATTGTTTCTATCCGGGTTAACTGGTCTCTTGCGACAGTACAGAACCTACTGTACCCGATACGCGTTTCGGGGACCTCGACGAAATTTTTGAAAATGAGGCCTCATTTTTCCAAATTGACCATTAAAAACATTAAATTCTTGAATATCAACTGTTTTGAGTGTTAAATTTAAAATATCAAGTCAAGAGTCTTATGGAGACGTTAGGGGCTATAACAAACTATGCATAGTTTATAAAAAAAATTTAGGCACAGTTTCATTTTCGGCGGTCTCGAGCTGGGTATTGCCGGATTGCCGGAGCCGGATTTGCTTTGCGACTTTGATGATTATCAAAATGTGAAAATTATTAAACGAATCGGATATTTTTTTAAAATTTTCTACTGATTATTATTTTTCGCTTCTAATCCCTGGGTTCATTTAAATCAGTGCTTCCCGATTTAAATAGTTTGCTGGATTCCCATTTCAAAATTTGATTTTTTTGGATCCCAAAGAAAACATGAAATATAAAACATTTATTAAAAAATTTAAGGTTTCTCTTGTAGGATTTGTAAAATCCATTTTTTTCAATAAGGGTTGGTAAAATTGGATTTTATATTTTGGGTTATGGATTAAGATGTTGTGGCTTATAAGATTTGATAAAATCTGATTTTTAAAAAAAATTAAGGTTTTTATCATAAGATTTGTAAAATCGTATTTTTCAAAAAAATATTGGTAAAATCCATTTTTTTCAATAAAAGTTGGTAAAATTAGATTTTTTATTTTGGGTTTTGGATTAAGATGTTGTTGCTCATAAGATTCGATAAAATCGTGTTTTTCAAAAAAATATTGGTAAAAGTTGATTTTTACCTAATGGTTTGAAATGGTATGTTTAATTAAATTTTATTAATAGTGGGATAAAAGTGAAATTTTTGAAATAACAATGTAGCGGTCGTTTAGGGATTGGGATATATTCTAATATCTAACAACTCTGTAATGAATATTAAAAATTCTCCCATTAATATAAACAAAAGATGATAAAATTTTTATATTTTATTTGAATCTCACGGACCCGGGTTTATAGTTTTAAATGCCAAGGGGTCCAGGGACCCCAATCGGGAACCACTGTTTTAAATGTATTTAGTTTTATAATTTGTCTGTATGATGAAACAGTTTCGTAGATCAACATTTTTTAGTCGTGATCATCAGATCATAATAATAATCATAATCAGAACGTAAAAAGAAATGTTATGAATAATATTTTGCCTTTATAATTCTTAGAAATTACATTTTCAGTGGTTCCGATTAAATTTAATGTGAAATTACGAATCCATTTTCGTATAATATTGAAGTTTCGAAACCATTGTATTAATTAATTCATGTTTTATAGAGACTGGACGGAGAAGAAATTGAAAAATCAGAACGAATTATTGCTATTCAGGTTTATATTATGAATTACAATAGTGTGACCAGAAGTACGACCAAATATATAATATATTAACCAACTATACAAAAGTATTTGGAACAGTGCCAAAAGTCGTACTTTATTCATACTTTCGACGTACTTTTCAAAACTAAATAAACTTATAAATTGAATTTTAACTTAAATGTTCATTTTTATAATAAAAAATTAATCAAAAACATATTTTGTTTCTAAGCAATAAAAGTACTACTTTTAGTACGACAAAAATATGGTTAGCCTAATTATAATCCCTAATAAGGATTCCCTACTGATACATAAATAAATAAATTAAATTACTAAATTAAAATGGCTCCATATGGATCACGTTGGTGATTTGTCTTGTTAAAATTAAATAGACGGGAAGGTATAAAATGTTTTTCAATTACTCCCCGTAGCGGATTCAAGAGGGTGCAAAAGGTGAAGTTGTACCCCTTAAATTTTTAATTAATGTTTTGTAAATAACTGAAAAATGTTTTAATTTATTAGAACAATATAGATGGCGCGTAACATTACATTTTTTTTATTTTTGCGAAAAAATACAAATTTGGAAACTATTGTATAACAACCTTTAAATGAAATTAAAAGAAACGCTTTAAAATTAAACTAGACGCCCCTAAAATTTTTTAAAGTTAAATAAATTGCTTGTTTCGCTCGCACCCCATTAACTAACATCTTGGATCCGCCCCTGACTATTCAACAATTTTTCAACATGTACTTTCCACTAAATAAATCTGACGATATTTTTCAGTAGATCTGACTGAAACCTTTAAGAAATGAGTGATTACAATTACTTTTCGATTTTTTCAATGATCTTAAGAAAATTTTGATTTTTCCCAAAAAAAACATGAATTGCATCTATTACTTTTTACAAGTACTTCTATAAAATTAATATCAATAAATTAGTAACTTCAATCAATTTATATAATGATAATACTTTTTATTTAAAAACAGAACTACTATGATAATAAAGAATTGGTGCTAGCACAAGAAGTAAGCTCCCTAAAATACCGAGTAATTTAATTTAAATTTTTATTAATATCAAATTATTATTTAGGAAAAGCAAAAGATCAATATTGGAGAATTGTAAGATTTTATTATAACAGAAGAGGATATAATTATAATTATATAAAGTGTATTAAAATACTATAACAAACGCATCAAATGTGGGCAAAGCCCACTAGATATGGCGACATTGTTCATCTTGGTCTTGGTTCATCCACTACTTTTTAATAGAATAAAATTAGAAATACATAATCAAAAACAACATTATGTAAAGAGCATCGTAATAAATTTTGTCAAAAAATATCAATATTCCAATTTGCAACATCAAAGTTTTTTTAATAAATTCATATCTGCACAAAAAAGTACAACAAATTTCTGTAAATAAACCAACTACTTATAGCTTTTTATTGTTTCAAAATAATGCGTAATTTGTAGTTTTTGTAGTTGCGATTAATGATAACTTTTGTAAATGATATCTACTATAAAACATCACTTTCGAAAAACTATATTAGAAATTGGGATTTTTTAAATTCTAGAACTCTTAATTTTTTCATTAAAATTTAAACGACAACACAAACAGACAATTTTGAATAAGTAAAGCATTATTTCTAACAATTTGTCTGTGTGTAATTATTTATTGATAAAACTCACCGTCCACTTTCCCAGAAATCTCTAACTCGGTTTTTTCGGCGTTATTAATTAAGGGTCTTTCAAATTATCAAGATAACTTTCAAATTCTAAAATTGCCACCTTTATGACCAAAACAACAAATTACCCTTTTTTTAAAATATGAAATAAAATTTAGAATTTTAAAAATCAAATTGTGATACAGTTTTAAATCATGCACATTATCGTAAATTTAATTTTAATAATAGTATATCCACAAAACCACAAATTACGAATTATTTTTTAAACTGAAAAAAACTAAAGCGGCAGAATTTTAAAAAATACTACATTTGATGCAAATTTTTCCAGTTAATATACCCAAAAATATATCAAAAATAAAACATTGTACATTAATAATTTAAACATGATTAATATGAATTTAGGTTAAAGGCTAACAAGGATGATGAAGAGTAAATTTTATCATATCAAAAATTTATTAACTAACTCAAAATTAATAGATTTTGGAATTCAAAAATTGCCTTTACACCGGAAACAAAAATTGCAATGCATGAAAGAATGCAGACAGAAAAAGAAAATAAAAGAGAGTTTATATTTTTTTACTTAAGAAATGATAAAATTGTATAAATGACTAAAACTACTGTAAAACGAGACCCTCTTCAAGACCTCGACTAAAATTTTGTAAAATGGTGACTATTTTTCTAAATTGAGCATTGCAAAAATTATATTCTTGAACATCATAACTATTTAAAAAATCAATTAAAGAACCTTAGAGAGGACGTTAGTATAGTATACATATATTTATGTAGTTAGGGGGAAAATGTAAGGCTTATTTTTCATTTTCGGTGACTCGAGCTGGGTAGGTTCGGCTCTGAAACCAACCGTTCTCAACCTTCTTTAAAGTGGCATCAATTTAATTTTTTAAAGACATTACTAGGAAAAAACTGTAATTAATAATTTTTATTTTACATCCCCGAGGTTGGGAAACAACAAATAATAGTTATTAAATATATACTTTTAGAAAACCAAAAGAAACCAAAAAAACACCTACTCGTTTGCAGGCTAAGGATGGAAGATTTTTGAATATTAACCAACAAAAGTTTACATTTTTCATATTTATATATTTAAAATTATTTTAGATTTGAATTTAAACTTGATCAGGATGAATACCTTATTATTTTGCAAATTTCACTATTCAAGTGATAATTAAATTCATATTTTGATGAATTTTCAATTTTTAATTGAAATTTAGGCACATGCAAACTCATCATTGCGATTTGGATGTACAACCAAGTTTTGTTCGGTTAATTTCAAAAGGGAAGGTAACATAATTAAAATTTCAATTCAATTTTAATAATTTTAAAAATAAAAATATTTGATTTGTCAGTATTGGTAGTGACCAATGTTCAGTGAACATTGTAAGAATGTTTTTTATTCGATTTAATTAATTTTTAGACATTTCAATTAGTTTTACCTGATGAAGTAAATTGTGAAAAATCTGTTGCAGAAAGATCACAGGCAACCGGAAATCTTACAATTACAATGCCAAGGGTAAACATTACTTAAAAAATTATTAATTTAAATGAATCATATGCTTTTCATATTAATATTAAACATTTAGATGAAACCAAATGAATTATATCGAAATTATGAATTGGAAAAGAAAAAATTGCAATCAAAGAATAAACAAAAAATTGAAACGAAAATAAAAACAAAAGACAATTACTTGGAATTTGATGACCCGACCAATAAAATTGATTTTACCAATATGAAACTTAAAAGTAAAGACAAAGTAAAAACAACTCACAAAGAATGTGAAACTTTTGAAGAATTGAATATACCTCAGGATTTGCCAAATTTAGTTTAATTTAATAAATGTATTACAAGATGATGAATTTACAAAAAACAAAATAAAAATGCGCGCACTTTATTTTAGAAAAACTTAAAACTAAAGTTATAAATTTATAAAAACCTTTAAAGTACCCACATTTAAAGTGTTATATGTGAAAAACATTTAGTATCATGCAAAATTGAATTATTTCTATTGATTGTATAATGTATACCCGAGTGAGTTCGATTGAAAATTGAATTAAACTTAATCAGATTGAGTCTCTTAGTTGTTAACGAGTTGTTAAACAAAATTATTTATTTTAAAAATTCAATTTAAAGTGTAACTATAGAAATATATTATAAATATTCATAAATTCGTAATTATAAATTTTGGAATAAAATGAACGATTTTCACAGAAGCAATGTAATTTTTATTTTTTAACCTTATATAATAAGTATTTAATATAAAATTATAATATTTATAACGAATAAATGTTAAACATGTCATTTAGATGAGGCTTCCTCCAGAAGTTAATAGAATATTATATGTCAGAAATTTACCTTATAAAATATCCAGCGAAGAATTGTATGATATTTTTGGAAAATATGGACCTATTCGTCAAATAAGAGTGTAATTATTAATTTTGCATGCATTTATCTAATTAACTAATTCTGACACTCAGAATATTGGAAAATTTAAAATTTTGTTCATTTAAATCAGTGGTTCAATAGAATCACTCGACTAAACCAAAAATTCACACACATTTTCTATTCTCTATTGAGTGTTTTTCAACTTTTTTTAAGAATTTACTCTTAGAACCAATAATTTTCTTTAAAAAATAAGATATTTTTGTATATTGCTATAGCTAATACATTTGAGGAAATTATAAAATATTTTCATCAAATGAAGAAAAATTGTAGATTTCCATTAATAAAATTTGTAATGACGGACAGAATGTCAAATTCAAATTACAAATATGAAATATAAAATATGAAGCATCTTATAATTTTAAAAAAAGTAATTTTTGGGACAGCCGTTTCTAATTCAAAATTTCTAATACCGTTTTTCAGAAAACGTGTTTTTATCCATTTTTCAGTTTCAGAATTTGAGTCCTTCATGATCAAAAACCCAATTTTCCTTTTGTTTAAAAAAAATCAACCCAAAAATTTAATAAAGCCTTAACATTGTAGTTAATCTCAGCCTCAAAAACGCATACCTTCATGATCAAAACCACAAATTATATATTGTTTTTAAAATTAAAAATGTCCAGATTTTTTTAAACATAAATTCTAGGATAGTTTATAAATTCATAAAAATTTTAATAAATGGAAACTTAAAAAAAATAATTTTCACGATCAAAACCAACATTACCATTTTTTTTTTAAAATGAAAACAGCCCTAGAATTTAAAAAAAAATACAGATGATAAAGTTGTATCCTGTTAAAACACACAAAAAATTTCAATCTGAATAAGTGACATCTTCACGGTCAAAAAAAGTACTTTAATATTAATATTTTTTTATTTCGAGACTATTTTATCAAAAATAAAATTTGAAATAATTAATGGTCCTACAATTAAAAAAATAATTATTCTGATAGAGTTTATTCCATTTGATATAATTTCAAAATTTTAACCCCAAAAGGCCATGCTTTCCCAGTGAAAAATAATTTTTAATATATTATCCAACCAATATGTTTCAATTAAAAATTAATCAATTCAAAAAAAATGTGCATTGAACGTCTACACATTTCCAATAAATAAATATGGGTGGAAATCTATATAATTGATTCCTTCGAGTTTTTTATCATGGCTACGCAATTTATTAATCTCAAGTTTTCATTTTCAAAACATTTTGTTTAAAATTTAAATTAAAACTACAGCAACGAATTACTAAAAATAATACAACTTTGTTATCATTTTATGTTTATTACAATATTTTGCAATATTGGTAAAATTCATCTGAAATAAATTTCTATTAAATATTGATACATAATTGGTATTTTTAATTATTTATTAAATTCGTACTGAATATATATTATCAGAATTGAAAATCACAAAATATATTTTTATAATTTTATTTAGTCAAGCTAGTTGTATAAAAATTTTAATTTAACTAAAATTTTTTTAATTTTAAAATTATTATAAATTAACACATCATTTGATTTTTTTATAAATATTAACAATTTATTATATGTAATATGTATGTAATGTACATTGTACGGAAGCGATGCTTCTATTAACACCAACATCCCGGAAAAATTGGCACTATACTATTATAATGTTTTTATTTAGTGGAAATTTACCAACAAACAAAGGTAATGCTTTTGTTGTATATGAGGACATATTTGACGCAAAAAATGCGTGTGATCATCTTTCTGGATTCAACGTTTGTAATAGATATCTCGTTGTACTATTTTACCAAGCTAATAAGGTATTTTTCTATTAAATCTTATTAATAAATGTATAGGCTTTTAAACGAAACGCTACCGACAAAAAATTGGAAAATGAAAATTTAAAAAATAGATACAATGTATAATATGTATAATTAGACATAATATCTTTTTATAAACTTTTTTTTTAATTGTTGTTGTTTATACATGTATTTATTTATTTTGAGGATTGTTCATAATATTAATTAACTTAAATTAAATTTATTTATTTGTATTTAGGATTAATACATTATTAATTGCGAGTATTTACAGACACGTATGAATTGGTTATGTAAAAACACCTATAAATAATCAGAATATAAAAGAATTAACATGCGCAATGAAATGATCCATTTTACTGGTTAATGTGTAACAATTTTTATACACCTATAAAAAGAACCTTTTAATTTAGTTTCTTAACTATATGATTGTACTTGATTAATTTTATAAATTATATGGGCGTGCATTTATTGTGTCAGTATTGGTGATGGTTTGTCAGTAAAAACATTGATTTTTCAGTATTGTAGATGGTTTCTCAGTATTTTAGGTGCCAATTGATAAGATGTCAGTATAAATAATTGATTGTCAGTATTTAAATTGGAAGGGCAGTAAAAAAATTATTTTTTCAATAAAGGCACCTAAAATACTGACACAATTAATTAATTAACAATTAACAATTTGTTCTTTTAAAAAAATATTCTCTGGTGTGAACACCAGAGAGTAGTTAAGTTTCATATTGGTAAAATTGATTTTATTGGTCGGGTCATCAAATTTCAAGTAATTGTCTTTTGTTTAAGCTTTGATTGAAATTTTTGGAAATTCTAGGTTTTCAAAAAAAAAGGGAATTTGGGGTTTTGGCCATGAAGGTATAATTTTTTTAAATTCTTCAATTCGTTTAATTTTCAAAAAGAGGGACAACAGGGGTTTTTGACCCTTAAGATGTGAAATTGGGAGGTTGAAATTTATGTTATTATACGTCCCAGAAAAAACTGTAATTGAAATGTGGTCTTTAAAAAATTCTAAGAGTGCTAGTTATTTCAATAAATTAGGACATAGACACACAAACAAAAATCGCGTCGCATATTATATAAGTTAGGATATACTGAGAAAGATTAATTTTTTCAAAAATGTGAATATTCATTTTCTCATGTTAAGCTGATTCCTAGATATTTTTTGATTCAACATGAATATTGGATTACATTATAAATATATTGGAATGTAAAAAATGTATTAATAAATATACTAAATATCATTATTTGATATTTTGCCTACAGTTGATAGCTAAATAAGTGAATTATAGAATAATCTTATATAATTTTCATACCATTTTTCTATGTCTAGCGTTAAGTTTAGAAACATTTCGCATAATTCTTTTGCTATTTCTATCTTTGATATTATCGGTGTTAACTTCCGTAATGCTGTCTTTAAATAAGCTAACAAAAAAATTTTAAAAATAGATAAATATTCATTACACAGCATCTTCGTCATTCTCGACTAACAAATGATCGGCTAACTAAATGTACGTGTTATGTAATTACAATTAAAAAATGCCTTGATATGTAGATTGTTTTCCAATTGCTTTTTCAATTCGAAATACGTGTTGACAAGATGATCGTGAAGAGGTTTCATCTCATCATTAACATGCAATCTGTGCAATCTCAAAGCGTTACTTAAAACTTCAGCCTAAAAAATTAAAAAACTGTAAAATGAAATGAACATGATATCCAATTGTTTCTTTTAAAATTTGAATATCCTCCTTGTCTTTTTCTTTATGTTTAGAATTTATTAAATATTCATCATTGAAGAACGACTAGATGGATAGCTAAATAAAAACTATTTTATTTCTACCTGAAAATTCGCTATTCCACCATTAACTGTAGGTTCAATACACCCTTTGAGAACCATAGTAAAATCACCTGAAGATTTTTCTTTTTCTGGAGTTCTACCAGCTTTAAGCGCTTCCTCTCTTTTTAATTCATTAATTTTTACGTTTTCTTTACATTCTATCATTAAGAATATTATTTTGTCGTTAGTTTCATTCATTTTATCTATTGCAGCAACTACTGGTGATAATTTTTCCTAATTTTTTATTAAAAATTAATTACGTTACATTTACCCTAATAACATTGATGACATCTACAAGTTTGGTTAAACACGGTAGAGTTCTTTCAGTTATGAATATTGTTTTTTCTAACCACAAGTTCTAAATTTGGCTAATTATTAGCATAAAATTCAATGTCAATAATTATATTTATATTAAATTCCCCACAATCGAAACTATCAAACCGAGACCCTCATTAGGACTTAATTTCGTAAATTTCAAATTAAGGATTAAAAAATTTACATTTTTGAATATAACTGTTCTGTCGATTTCAACCATCTAAATTAATCGAGTGCAGATTGTAGTGAGGTGGCTAGGGGCTATGACACTACGTACCATTTGTGAAATTTTAGAGGCTTATTTTTAATTTTTTACAGAATCATATTTTTATAAATAAATCGCAATTTTCAGCATTATACGAGTAGGTTAAAAATATAATTTACGGTAATATCGTTAAGTTTTTTGCCAATTGGTCGTGTTGATTCAAATTTGGAAATATTGAAATCACGGTAGTATCTAATAATAAAATATAATAATACATAATTTATTAAATCTTTTGTAAAGATAATACTTGACCCTAACCAAAAGGGTCATTCATACACTCGAGTTTTTTTAATTTTTCGTTTAATAATTTTTTCGATTATGTCAAGTGTAAAAAATTGATAATAACCAATTCGACCATAATAATAATAGTTATAAATTTTACCTTAAAATATTTGGATGTAATTCTTGATCTCTAAAGTCATAATATTTTGTGGATACAGTGAAAACGCGATGAGCGTGAATTACTGAAATTAATTACAATTAATAATGAGAATATTCTTAAACCCAACCATTTTTACTAAAAATCCACTTTTACTAAACTTTTTAGGGAAAATGTCAATTTTACCACCCTTAAAGGAAAAATTCATTTTCACAAATCCTAAAACGAAAAATCGAGTTTTACCAACCCTAAAAAATTAAAACTTATACTGCATTTTTCCTTTTAGTGATGGTAAAACTCGATTTTTCCATAAGGCTTGGTAAAACTGGAATTTTCCTTAAAGGTTTGGTAAAAAGGATTTTTTGATTTTAGGGTTGGTAATACTCGATTTTTCCTTTAAAATTTGGTAAAACAGGAATTTTCCCTAAAGGGTTGGTAAATTTTGATTTTTAGTAAAAATGTTCGGATTTAAGTAAAAATGATGGATTTAAGTAGACACCCATTAATAATAACAATAATTTTGACAATTTTGATTATTTTAACTAATTAATTACGCATTCTTTCAGTATTTTTTTGCTCTTCGGTTACTTCTTCTAGAGATTCATGGAACTAAAAATAAAATGAAATATAAATTCAATAGGAAAAAATATAACAAATAAAATTTAATAACATTATTATTTTTTTCTTATTATAATCATTACTTATATAACGTACACAGTATGTAAAAGTTGCTGAAAATGTATTAGAATTTTAAAAACACAAATTCCAAGTCAGTATTTCTTGGCGTAAAAAGTGTGGTAAATTTTCATTTTCACGGGCAAAACTACAAATTACGCTTTTTGAATAAAACTTGATAAATTTAATATGTAAAAACATATATTTGGAAACTTCCCCAAGTCACAGTAGCTACTGTTTGTACAAAAAAACATAAAATGCTACTGATGAGTCATGACTATAAATTTTATAATAAATAATAATTTTACATTAACTCCAGGATACATAATTGATAAAATATTGTGAATTTGATTAACATGCTGTGCTGCTTCATTAGCCAAAATACAAGTTCTGTTCTATTAATTATAGATGAAAAAATCATTAAAATATCTTACACGAAGCAAATTACTAAACCCTTTTCCGTAAAATGATATACGATACTAAATAAGATTGTAAATATAGATTATCAATTGTAATAATAATTCAATAATAAAATTACATAAATAGGATCAATTTTGGTTTCATTAATTACATCAAGGTACAATTTTGATTCTTTTTCCTTTTAAAACATATTAAGATATCAAATAAATATTATTATATTTATTTTATATATATTTATAATACATGTACAGTGGTTTCTATTCAATATGAATACTGTATAATATGAATTCACGCTTATATGAATTTCATGAAAATAAAAGTTAGATTTTTATAGTATTTATTATGAGAAAATTTTTTTAATATGAATTTCATTCAATATAAATTTGAAAATGAAGAGAAAAAGATTTTTCGATAAATGATAAAATAAAATTGATTAAACTGTTTCACGAATATTTAAATCGATCTCAAAAACATTTAGCCACCAAAAATTCAATTTTAGTAGCTTTAATAAATAAATCGTTAAAAAATTGCGAAGAAATCCTTACTTGTAATAATTTAAATTTGAATTAGAAGAGACAACCTTATCTAAATAAATCTATGAAAATTGAATCAGTGGTTTCAACGTCAACGGACATTAAATATAAGTATAAGTGGCAATATATTGAAAGAAATGGCGCTGGAAATTGCCAGTCTTTGGAATTTGAACGATTTTAAAGCCTCTACTGATTGTTTAAATTTTTTTTTTTAACCAGAAATTCCATTAAATTAAAACTAGTAAGCGAGTCTAAAATAAAAGAATGGAAAGAATTATTTTCTGAAGCTGTAGAAAAATATAGAAATAATGACTATTTAACTGTGATGAAAACAGATCTTTTAAAATAAAAAATTGAAAATTGCAATAAAATTAGAACTATTTTCCATTGCAAAAATAATTACTTATACATTTGTGTTAATATTCACTTCATTCTTAATTCATATTCATATTGTACAACCAACTCTATTATGAATATTCTAAATATCCGGTCCCTTGTCATTCATATTGTACAAAAACTACTGTATTATATATGTTAATAATGTATAATTATACATATGCAATACACAATGCACAGGATTAATACAATGTAGTTACCAAAATAGAAGATAATTTCATATAATCAAAAGTAACATTTCGAAAATAATATGCCATTCTCTGTGCTAATTTAATTGCTTCTTCCAGAGCCTTTATAATACATGTTATTCAAATATTTAAATTAGAATAAATCTACCTTGCTATCACAAAACAAATTAAATGATTTCGCAATCAATTCTATTTTTATGTCCATATACGTAGGTTCATTGTTACATTGTACAAAATCATCTGGAACAATTGTTAAGTCATCATTTACCTATACAATAAAAATAAAAAATACAATTTTTAAATCTGATTTTCTTAATTAAATACAAGTTAATTTCAAATTTAAACAAATCATTAATGAGCGTTTTAAGTTTAACTTTTTTAAGTAAACATAAATTTGAATTTTTTTCCAATTAACTATGTCAATCACAGTACAAATCGATAAAGTCAAAATATCATTTAACTAAAATAATATGGAATGAATGAATGAATATGGTAATACTATTTATTATCTTGTATTTTATATGCCTTACATATAATGTTACCATTTATTACCTGATAAAAACTAATATTGTACATTAATTATGTATATGCATGATGTTTTTTATGTAATTATGACATTATGTAATTTGTACATTAATAATTATGTACATTAGCATTCATATACATTATTAGTAATAATTTATTATTAAACCTTTCATGTTTAATTTCATTTTTCATTAATCAAATTGTCATCAAAAGTAGCAATATAAAACATGTCATTAAAAATTTTCAACTTTAAGTATATTCGAAACCTAAAGGTGCCATTTTAATCTCTCAAAAAATAAATAATATTTATTTTTAATAATAATTTTTTATATTTTGTTATTCTGAATATCGTTAAATACAATCTATTTGGGAATTTATACAGTAATTACAATTTCGGCGATGATTAAATTAAATACTCGTTAAACAAAATATTGTTTAAATGAGATTTTGACAGTACTCTGAAATTAAAAAATATACAGACAATCGATCACATAAAGTTGACAAGCACATTGCTGCTTCAAATTTATTTTGTGCTTTTATATTATATTCATACAGTGCGAAAAAATAATAGTGTTCCATTTGAGATTTTTTATGTCGCTGTGTAAATTTCTAAAAGAATATTTATAGAATATATAGAATTGTAAAATGTACACATTCCACTGGCAAGTCGTAGAATGTGTAAAATTTTCATTTATATTTTAATTTTATTTAATTTTGGGTTTTAGAAATTTTTTTTGAATCAAACTTTCAAGGGGATTTTTAAAATTTTTAAAATTTTTTTTTTGAACCAAATTCACGACAGGGGTTTTTTAGAAATTTTTTTAAACCAAATTTGAAGGGCAAGTTATAGAATGTGTAAAATTTTCATTTATATATTAATTTTGGGTTTTAGAAATTTTTTTTAAACCAAACTTTAAGGGGTGTTTTTAGAAATTTTTTTGAACCAAATTAGAAGGGGGTTTTTAGGAAATTTTTTTTTGAACAAAAGTTTCAAAAGGGTTTTTAAGATTTTTTTTAAACCAAAGTTTCAATGGGGTTCTTAAGATTTTAAAGGGTGTTTTTAGAAATTTTTTTAACAGAACTTTAAGGGTGGTTTAAAAACAATTTCTAAAACCCAAAATTAATATATAAATGAAAATTTTACACATTCTACGACTTGCCCATATAATGTGTACATTTCACAGTTTTACACATTATATACGACATATATACAGGTAATTCCCCATTAACGAGGCTTTATTCAGCAGCATATTCTAATAACATTTCAAAACCAAACTAAAATTTGAAAAACATTACTCATAGTGGATTCCTTTTCTAGTCATCTTGGCATTGGAGATAAGTATAAATAAGAAAATTTAATAATAAGGTACATTCCCCCTGAAATGACAGGGATCCTTCAAGTTGATGTTTTTTGCAAAAGGGGATTCCAACAATATTATGGAGATGAATATAATAACTGGTTGGCTCATAATATTGATAATGTAAATATTTTTACCGTAAATAGGAATTTAAAAAAAGTTCCATATTCTAAAATAATTGATTGGTGCTTAATCTACAAAGATCAAGTTGAGTCTTGTTTAATATAGACAGGATTTAAAGAATGTGGTATTTCATTTGCAACATTTTATGTTGATCAATGTCATTCACAATTAAAAAATTTGATTGTGGAGGA
>LWCA01000579.1:0-22911 GCA_001642005.1 Intoshia linei | reverse complement strand
TTTTGATTAAATTTTATTAGTGGTGGAATTTTTGAAATGGTAAATTTTAAATATGATAATATAATCATATTAATATCAAACATAAATCAAACACAGGTTTGTCTCAATTTTTTTCGGGGAATCCCGGGGAATTTTGTCCCGGTTTTTTCCCCGGCACAATCACTACCTAGAAGTCAATTTATTACGTTTTTTACCAAATTTTTTTTAATCTTGCCTAGTAATATCGCTTTAATTATCCGCAATAAATTTTGTAATTTATTACCGGTCTACCGTGAAAAAAATATTGGACCCTTTTCATTCTCGTATAAAATGACTAATTTATTGATGCATACTAGAGGTCTGCAACACGATCCGAATACGAACTTTGGATCTTTTACAAAATTTTTATATTTCGTGTTTTGAGTAGTGTTCATATCGTGTCGCAAAAAACGAATTGGGCTAAAACTGAATAAAATTTAATTTACTTGATCGGTTTCTAAACGATGAGCCAATTCAGGTTTTTTCTAATAATGGTTTAAATAAATTTCTAAAAAATTTACCTTTCCGATGGAATCGATTTTCCTTTGAGCTCTTTCAATTAAATATTTATTGTCGTCGGATAAATCCATCTCGTCAAATAATCTAAAGTTTTACGTAATTATTTAAATACTTTCATATTACCCCATACATGACTCAAATTCACGATATATTCGTTTGCTGTATTCATTGAAATCATTTTGAATTGAACTAGAAATTCAAAATTAATAATGCAAATTATCGTTTACAATGTAAACTTTACAGCAGTGTTTCCAAACCTTTTTTATGGTAGACTCCACTTGAAAAAATTCTTCTTTTTTTTGGTGCTGATACAACAGTTTGTGAAATTTGTCAGGCCCCATTTTTAGGAAAAACTGGCTTACAGCCTATAACAATTTGATTTATTTTTAATTTTCGACGACCCATTGTTACTCTTACATGTATGATTTTATTGTTCAAGTCTAAAATGTCCATGTAATCTTGGTCACACGTTCCAAGGTGGAGTGGTACACGCACTTAAAAATCTATATTTTGAAAATTTTACGCTATTCTGTTATGATAAAATTTTATTTGATCTTCGACTTGCTCACGTCTAGCCTTTATCTGTCCTTCGTAAACTTGTTTAGCCAATTTTTTGAAAACAGTCATGTGATTGGAAGGTGAAATGTTCTAATATTTTCAATATTTGATACATTCTATGTCGAATATTTACATTTAATGTATCTAGTGGTCGAACGGGAACATTATCCAGTAAAATAATATTAGTGTTGTTGGTTATTTCATTGTGGTAGTGTACATTTCTTTCAATTTCATTCCCCTAAATAGTTTAAGAATATTTTTAAATATAGGCTAATATCAATATTACTAATTTAATTTAATTACATAAAAAAAAGCAGTTTTTAATTCTTTTAAACCAGATAAAGATTCGGTAGTATCAATCAAATTGGTAAGATTATTATGAGATAAACTGAGCCATTCCAATTTTAAACAGACAGTAATAGGTAATATAGATTTCTATAAATAAAATTTCAACTGAGTTACTTTTAATCAACTACTATAAAAGAGTAAATAAAGATAAATTTAGTTTTTTATCCAAAAACAAACTTATTTATTAAAGGGACAAAGGTGTAAAAATTGCTAATTAAAATTAATATGTAGTCATCTCCATTACGCAACATTGTATCAAATGCCAACTTGGGACTCCCAATATTGACGAATTAGAAAGAATACTGTATTTAAAAGTTAATAATTACAATTCTGTTCTTATCAGCTGTTAATTTTGTTAAATGTGATAATTGATTAAATTTATCCAAGTTATCAATCTAAAAATAAGAAAAAATAAAAAATAAATTACCTTATTATTGCTGATATTTAAAATTTTCAATTTTTTTAAAACAACCAGACATGAAACATTGCGAATATCATTACAATTCAAGTTTAAATCAACAAGATTATTTATGATTGAATCATGTAGATTTATATTAGCTAAATTATTATAGGATGCGTTTATTTTAATTAAGTTTGAATTATCATAGTCGACAAAATCAATTCTAAAATTAAAATATTTCTCCAATTAAAATGTATATTGATTACTTGGTTAAGCGATTGATGGATAAATCAATTTCCCTCAAATCAAATATGTTTACATGACTATGATCAAAATATTCAAGCAAATTGTACGAAATATTCAAATAAACGACCAACTTTGAATTTTGAGTAAAAGAGGTCGACGAAGATATTGCTCTACCATTGTCAAACCAATCAAACGAATATTTAAGGTCCGTTAAATTTAATTTTGAAAAATTTAAATAATATTTTTCAATATTATTATCAACCTTTTTTGACAAACAGCCTTTCACGAAATCTTCATCCAATTGTTTCATTTAAAAAAAATAGGACGTTACTGTTTATTTAATCATGGTTATTTTTACCATGATATTTTTTTAATGTTGTTTTGTATAATGGCTGGGCATTGAATGTTTGAGAAGTGGCTTTAGTAATCTAAATATAATAATAAATAGAGTGAAACTATAATAATAATCTTCTCAACCCACTTTAGTATAAAGTTTATGTTAATATTTTAAGATTCTTGCAGAAATAAAGTACCTTGACTGCAATGTAATCGCCCTTTTTTATGTCTATCAAATTATTTCCGTCACAAGTTAAATCAGGTATTTGTAAATTGTTTGGTATAATAGTTCTCACTCCACCTTCAGTAGCACCATAGAAAGTATCTTTACTTCTTTTTCCGACCTTTGAAATTTTTATTAAGAGTTGAAATATATTTACATATGTTAATATTTAAATTCTTAAACAAACTTTAGAAAACTAAAGCAAAATTCAAGCAAATACTTCTTTTATGTCTCCAAGGAATATAAAACAATTCTAAAATTGATCCATGAGTTAAACGCGATAAAATTTAAAGAGATTTTAGGGTATTTTAATCAAATTTTAAAGCTTTTTTATTAAAATTATTTTACAAAACTTTAGAATGGTTAGTATAATACTATTTTTGAACCCACACGTTAATGTTAAGTTATTTTTATTGATAGGTATATTTTTTAAAGGTGAAAAATGGTTTTTATTTTGAAAGACATTGTATCAAATATTAATTGCAACTTGCAAGTCTACTACTAAATATAGCTAATTACATCTTCAACCATCATTAATTGTTCCGAGCCTATACATTTTATATGATCTTCTAATGCAATTTCTCTATAAAGATTTGCCAATTCCATATGTCTACGTTTTTTTACAGCCTCATCGACGTCATCTACCAAACGATAATGAGCTTTAGTTTTCTAAAACATTATTTTATAAAATAAAATTAAAAATACTTCTCTCATGCTATAAGGAAAAACATAAATATGATTATATCGAACATCGCGTAATAATTGCATAGTTTCTTGGTGGTTTTCTTCGGTTTCATTGCAAAATCCCGCAATGAAATCACTGGATAAAACAACGTCTATTAATAGATAAATATTGCATTAAAATATACTAAACCTTTGACTCTATCTTTAATTTTGTGTATAAGCTCAAGGTATGCCTCTCGTGTATAACCGCGGTTCATTGTTTTCAAAACTTGCGTCGATCCACTTTGAGCTGGTATGTGTATTTGATTGCATATGTTGTGTTTATCATTTATTACATCCAAAAACTAAAAAACTTTTATAACGTAAATAGACCAGCAATTATAAAAATGTGGTAACACATATTTTGAATCCGAAAAATATTTTTTATGTTACAAAAAATATATTCAACATTCGATACATCACAGATGCACTGCGACCCGCAATTTATGTGTGTTCTTTGTCTTTGAACTCACAAAAATGTAATGTCAAAAAAATATAGTAT
Source organism: Intoshia linei (assembly GCA_001642005.1). Lineage (NCBI taxonomy): Eukaryota > Metazoa > Orthonectida > Rhopaluridae > Intoshia > Intoshia linei. Next base: position 19,038 of record LWCA01000579.1, on the reverse strand, counting down.
ATTTTGAAGGGGTATGGAGATAAAAAAGTTCGAACGATCCCTACAATGATCAAACCATGTATGAGCTAGTTATCAAATATTAGGGTTAGACGGTATAGACCCAACAAATGTTCATTCTACTACCTTTATTGCAGTGCTCTACTATACATGTTTGAGGTCAATTTCAATTTAAAAATCATTTTGATCGTCAGTGAAAACCAGTTTATGTCATTAAAGACGTGGTTAAATTAGCTTCCAATAAATAATTATTCTTATTATTATTTATATTTTTGATTATATATCATTGTTTTAGGTTTTTAAGGGAACATTATTTCAACCAATTTTGAAAAATTTTGGAGATTCTATCAAAAGTTAAAAATATTCCTTTCAAAACCCTACAGAAATTTTGTTTTCAAAATTTTTTTCACAATCTTTTAAAATTGGGTTAAAAAACTTTCCTTTAAAAACCCCATAAAAAAAATTTGCTCATTGTCATTAAATAACACACTTAAAGAAAACAAAAAAGTATTGTCAAAAAATAAATATTATGATCAATTAACAAAATTGATGATTATGTCTTTCTAAGATGTATCGAACTAACAATACATCGTTAAAATGAATGTCGCTCAACTAAATGTTCGCCGTGTAATTATATTATAATATTATTTACTGAATCTGGAAAATCTTTAGGATGAGGAGCAGTAAATCTAATTCTAACTTCTGGGTCGATTTGTGAAATTTTATCCAATAATGTATCGAATCTTATTCCATTTTTGCGATTTTTGTAAATAGTGTTAAATCCTTTTGAATTTAACGTATCACACAATTGTACTTCTAAAAATAAAAAATAAAAACTTGACACAAGGGTATTATCTTTGTATGTCTATTACGCCAAAAAAGTCACTTTTTTAATATATATTACTAAGGTCGCAAAATTAACAATACAAATACGTGGGTCTATGAAAAATATTTGGGTCAATTTAGTAATTTTGTATAAACATATTTTTTAGAACTAAATACAACTACAGGCTAATCCCTCGTTATCGGAATAATTGGTCCTAAAAAAAATCTCATTCCGTTAACGAGGAATTTTTTACAAATAGTGTATGCATTAACAGTGGTTTTCGATTGGATCTAAAATTATGTCTATGGGGTACGTGAGATTCAAATACAACATAAAAAAATTTTGATCCACTTTTTTTTATTTCTGTAGAAGAATTTTTAATATTTATTACAGAGTTTCATATTTGATGTTGATCATCCCAAAGTACAAAACGACCGCTACATTATTATTTGAAAAATCTCACTTTTATCCCACCATTAATAAAATTTAATAAAAAATACCATTTCAAGCCCTGGGAAAAATTGACTTTTACCGATATATTTTTGAAAAATCTAATTTTACGAATACTTATGAAAAAAATCAACAAAATATAAAATCCATTTTACCAACCTTTAAGAGAAAAATCTCCCCTTTTTCCAATATTTTTTTGAAAAACACGATTTTACCAAATCTTATGAGAATAAGCTTTCATTCCAACCAGAACCGTCTTAAGCTACTTCGTGGCTTTGGGCTAAGCAAAGGGACGGAGGCCCTTTAAAGTTTTAAGCGAAGCAATAAAAAAATTTTAGGGGCCCTTTTCAGAAAACAGAGCATACTTTTGGTTGAAGACTAAGAGTCTTATTTCATTGAGTATTAATAAAAGCATTAAAACAGTGGTTTTCAACCGAGGGGTCACGACCGCTGGAGGGATCGCGAAATTTATCAGGGAGGTCGTGAGAATTTGAACACAGTATAAAATATAAATAAAACTAAATATGTTTTTTTAATATTTTTATTTATGTGAATTAATAAGATGTTATAAGTATATAGAAAATTTTAGGGTTGCGAAAATTTTTTATGTTTATAAGGGGGTCGCGAAAACAAAATGGTTAAAAACCACCGCATTAAAATATATTATGTAGGTTTCTAGTGACTTTTATTTCTTTTAAAAAAACTTACTTAATTAATGAACAAAGTTTACAAAAAACAAACAAACAAACAAAAAATTATTCATAATTCTTCACAAATGTTGTTTTCTCACTTTTTTCTGAGAGAAATCAGATATGATATTATCAAAAATTGTATATAAAAAGTTGAAAATTTTTAACTCAAATCTTTAAAACTTTTACTCGAAAATTACAAAAATCTGAGTTTCAATATCTAAAAATGACGTTTAATTTTAAATAAAATTAATTTATATAACTTTTTTTTAAATGATCAAGTTGCATCCCAGATAATGCGGAAACTCGTTAATAACCACAGTTCAAATGGAACGGAACGAAACCTTTAAATAAAAAAAACATACCGGATAAATCTCGATAGCTATTTACATTTTGTCCGACCAAACAAATTTCCTTAACTCCCTAAAATCACTATTAAAAAAATGTATATAAAGTGAACATACCTGTTCTATCAAATGTTTTGCTTCATCCAGTATAGTTGATATATTCCTGCTGCGTTCTCTGCCACGAGTAAATGGGCTAAATAAAATATAATAATTATAAATTTAAAAATATTACATTATACAATAAGTACACATGTTATCACAGCCTCTCATGATTGAACTAAATAGAATTAAAATTAAATCATTAAAAAATACATGTATGCCGTTTTTCTACTTTGATCCAAACGAACTGGCACAATATCCGAATACGTTTCTTCAATAGAAAGTGCAACATTTACTAAATTTAAAATAAGTACATAAATGTATATAAATTACATAATTTATGACAGACCATGGTTGCATATTCAAACATACCGTACCAAGACCCTCTCCGGTACATGATTTTTACAAATTGAGGTTTTAAAAAATTATATTCTTGAACATACTACATTTATTGTATTTTGCGTGCAGAAATTAAAAAATAAGTCCTGGTCCGTCAAGAGTGGCTATGGTTTATGTCACCAACGTTTTCGAAATTTTTTGAAACCAATTTTTCACTTGTTAACCTTATAACATGGTGACCTCCAGCGTGTTAGGTTCGGCTCTGCCTAGTAGTATTCCTTAACAATCAAACAAAATCTCAACTAATCCATAATTAATAAGGTGGCATAAAGTTTTCTGATAGTCAAAATATAAACCATTAAGTCTAACAATTATTTAGAAACCAGAAAAATATACTTAATATTTAATAAATATTTTTCAAAATTCTGTTTTTTAATAAAAGGAGCCATTAATGACTTATATTACAATATACATCAATGTTCGGAGTCCGAACTCTGCAGTCAATATTAAACCTTACCAGCATTTGGCATATCTCCGTAAACACTGCTTATTAGGTTTGGTAGATCACGTAAAGCGTCTGGACCACATACAATATCTACTATTCCGTTTGAATAATTTAATAACTTTGATTTCAATCGCTCAGCCATGCAACCTAAACATAAGCTATCCATTAATACAGATAATACCCAAAAGACCAATTTTATAAGGATGTTTATCAGAATAACGTTTGCGTCGCATTTTAAAAGAATTGAGTTGGTTTAATCGAGCATATATTTTAGATTCAGCTCCCTCGCGAACAGCACACGTCATCAACAATGCTATATCACACTAATTGTAAGTATAGATTCATTTAGTATATACAAAATCTGGACTCATAGCTCTCTCGTAGCCATACGCCTTTAAAATTGACCATGCCACTTCAGTATCACTATCATTCATTTGGCAGCCATACGTTTCGAAATATACTGTAAGTTGAATATAAATTGAAACATATAATTTTACCTAATTTACCATTCCCATAAAGCGAATTTTTGTCAATATAGGGAATTACACTAGTTTTTGGAGGTTCAATTACAGTTTTATTTACATTGAGAAATTTAAATAAACCCACATCTTCGGTTTGTAATTGGGTTTGCAATTTAGACAATCTTGTTCTACTGCGTGAACCGCACGTATTGGAACAAATTTTATTGAAATGCGTTGTATTCTCATGAATATTATATCTGCTTTGCATATAATAAATTGATAGTAACTTAAAGGGTACTCTGCTGTTCAATTTTAACATTTAATTTTTTTTAATAAAGTTGTAATACATGTAGTAATAAATAAACTTATATTCCAAACAAAATATATTCACGTGAAATTTAAATTACATAAACGAAATATATAATGAACAAAATCAACGAAATTGAAGAGATAAATGATAAAATAGATTCGAAATTTAAGATAAAGACCCAAAAAAAGAAAAAAAACTACAAAATCAAACGTCGAATTGAAGATATTCCAGTAAAATATAATATTTAATTTCAATGCAGATATTTTAAATTTAGTGACTTCTCCAATCATTGTTGAACGTTTTAGACACCAAATTTTTAATTTAATTGAGCATTTATGTTTAACCAGCGTTTGTCAAATGCCGGTGCGCGAAAAAATTTTGAAAAAATCAATTATTACGTTTTTCATCAAAATTTTTTTAATTTTGCCTAGTAATGTCGCTTTATGGTTCACGATAAATTTTGTAATTTATTACCAGTCCCCATGAAAAAAGTTTGGGAACCCAGTGTTATTATGTTAATGTAACTGTAATTCTATTTAAATGTTAAATGTTTAGACTGGATCTGATATGCGTAGCATTCAAGTTCCTAGACATAGATACACACCTTTGAAACAAAATTGGACCAAAATTTATGAACCTATTGTAAATCATTTAAAGCTACAAATTCGATTTAATCTCAAAAATCGACGTGTCGAAATACGGGTTTATATTTTATATATTTAACTTTAATATACTCCCTCGCTAGTAGAAACTAGTCTTAGTGAAACTCTAAGTCTCTGAATTTTTTATGTATTAATCAGCGAAGCAAGATCTATCATAGGTTAAAACAAAATAAAAAAATGGGCCGAATTAATTCGTAGAAATTGATCTTTTTTATTTATATGTAGATAAGAAAGTCTTAACAATTTTGCAAAACAATAAATATAATTATTTATTGACATATTAAATATATGTCAGTTTTTTCAATGGACGTCGATACTTCAAACCGCTATCATTAAGGGCTTGGCAAATAGTTGCTCTTGAAGGAGCACATCGCATACGGGTAGCAACGGATGTCGATGTAACAACCTTATAGATTTTTACACCCTATCAGCAGACTTTGTAATTGATTTTTGAACTCTTTTTTTTTTAAAGGTTGTAATTCGCTTTAATTTGATTGATATTTCATGATTTGAAATGTTATAAATTGTTCTAAGGCAAACATTGCGGATTTTTGCGATATTTACCTTTTCGATGCCATCCTTCAAATCTTTTTCTATTAATTTTGTAATATTATTTGACAGTGTCATTTGCGATAATGAAAACAGCTTAAGAACAATTATTTGTATGGAACTACGAGTTTATTATGTTTTCGATAGTTTTGCAAAATTGATGAGACGTTCAAAGTAACTAAATAATTAAAAACTTCAATTTCTACGACTTTTACCAATGAAAGATCTTGCCAAATCGTTTAATATATAAAAGATTCAAAAACCTAGCATGATATTTAGATTGGTTCATATCAATTGCAAAATTGCTGCGAGGGAGTATATTTTTATAATGATATAAAAATTATGAGCTATTACTGCATTTATTGCTGTGTAATGTTTTACAAGTCTAGTCTTATATCTCATATCACCAATTGTAAAAGGAGATGGCGTGAACCCTTAGTCTCCACGCCAAAAGTTAGATTTTATTATTAAAAAATATAAACATTTTTCATAAACTATCACAGTAATCTCTTTTGTTTCATTCTAGGACAATTAAATATTTATTATATATTTTATGTCAATGACATAATTTCCCAAATAAACGTTCCTTTTTTAACTCAAGGCATAATTTTGTGAGACTGAAATTTTTTATGTATGTTAACTGAAAATATCTATTTGATGTGATGATGAAATTTTTCTATTTAAAGTTTTTCCATTTATCAAATACATAATTGTAGTCAGTAATTTGCGGTTTTTAGGTTGCTATTTATGATAATGCTCATGATTTTAATAATGGTAATTTTTGTTTTTGAAATTTTTGCAACTGTTTTGTCTATAAATGGGTACACACAGACACATTTAACAATTTTTATTTTATATAAATGAGGAATATCATGAGGTACAATTTTATTTGAAAAAAATTTAAATTTTGATAACATGTTCAGTGGCTTACATAAATTTTCTATGACTTTTATGATTTTTTAAGTGGTATTTTACCTAGTGTGGCAGATATTATATCAAAGAAAAAATAAGAATTACATTTTTAATATTAATTTTGATATATTAATCAACTGACACCAAAAAATTAATTTTAATTCGATGGTAAAAAATGGAAATAGATTTAAAGTAGATAGATTTTTTTGTAAATATAGAATTTTATTTCAATTTTAATTCGTTTACACCAGAGGTTCCAACAGTAGGCGATTGAATCAGTTAGGGAACGATTTACAAATTTTTAAATGCATATTGTACGACGTCGAATTTTTTTTCAAGGGGCGTTGAAAAATATATTGCTAAAAACAGGGTGGTAGACCAAATGAGTTTGGCAACCAATGGTTTACACTTTGTATATCACTGGTTTAAATTATATGTTTAATTTCAAAGATGAAGTTATAATTTATGTTAAAGTTTCCTTTTGGTGGAAGCGTAGCGCATTTACCCGTAGTGCCTAAATTTGTAAAATTTTTTATTTGTACAAATTGTTTTATTGTTTCAGATAAAGTTGTAAGACAACCTTACAGTTTGGTTAAAAAAATCTTAAAACCCTTTAAAAGTTGGGTTAAAAAAAATGATAATATTCTTAAACCCAACCATTTTTACTAACCTTTAATGAAAAAATCAAGTTTTACTAACCCTTAAGGAAAAAATCCACTTTTACAAACCCCTAAGGAAAAATCCAAATTTTACCAACTCTTATGGGAAAGCCCACTTTTACCAACCTTTAATTGAAAAATCGAGTTTTACTAAACCTTAAGGATAATTCTGTAATTCTGTAAAACTGGATTTTTCATATGAACTATTTTCTATGACTTTTTAGGTTGGTAAAAGTGGGTTTTCCTATTAGGGTTAGTAAAATTGGGATTTTTCCTTATGGGTTTGTAAAAGTGGACTTTTCCCTTAAGTAGTGTGACCAGAAAAAAGACGTACTATTACTTTTAGTTTATTTGGAATAAATTTTAAGCCAAAAATTTGTATTTGTCATCATAGATAAGTAGTTTTGGCTGTACATTTATCATCAAATAAACTAAAATTGATAGTACGTCTTTTTTGTGGTCACACTACCTTAAGGGTTGGAAAAATTGTAGTTTTTCCTTAGGGGTTTTTAAAACCGAATTTTTACTTTTAGGGTTGGTAAAACTGGATTTTTCCGTTTAGTGTTGGTAAATTTTGATTTTTAGTAAAAATGGTTAGATTTAAGTAGACACCCTCAAAAAAAATTAATGTATATAAAATAATTTTAACTAAATCTTTTACAAAAGCGACCATTTGCAAATAAAACTTTACAAATTGGTGTTTACTCTTTTTACCACACCATTATGTCAATTTTGATACATTATTTAGGTCTCAGAGGAAACTACAAACGTATTACATTTACAAAAGGCAGCCGATTTTGTTAAATCATTTATTCTTGGGTTTGCTGTTCAAGATGCATTAGCTATTTTGAGGTTAGATGATATGTACATTGAAAGCTTCGAAATTAATGATGGTAATTAAATATTTTTACGTTTTATCATTTTTGATAAAACGTATAATATGAACACTTTCAATTTTATAATGTAATGTATAATATATATATGCAATGTATAATTAATTGAATATGTAGTTAAACAGTTAAAAGGAGAGCATGTATCTAGAGCGATTGGAAGAATAGCAGGAAAGAACGGAAGAACTCGTTATGCTATTGAAAACGCAACAAAGACAAGAATTATTGTTGCAGACACGTATTTCCTTTATTATACTAATTATTTAATCAGTTCTTGATATTTTTCCAATTTTTTCATCATTAATATAAACTACATTTATATGCACCAGAGGTCGGCAAAAGTAAAAAGGTTTGCATCTGGTGGGACACTTTTATATCAAAAAATTATACGGACTCGTTTTTGAAAATATACATTTCAACTTTAACTGAAGTGAAACGGTTTTGAATTCAACAAAATAAATTCTGGGCGATCTGAAAATTCAGTATTAAAATGATTATAATGAGTCAATTATAGTAGAAAATTTTTAAAACTTGAAAAATAAATAATTTACATATTTACTCAAAGGGCACTAGTTGCCGACCCGATATACACTAAGGTATAATAAAGGAAAATATAAGCCATACGTTTTTAGAAAAGGGTGTTTTATATCAACAACTACTGTAAGTGTATTTGTCTGTAATAAATCTAAAGTTTAAATTTAATTAGTGGTCACAATAGATTAACTATTTTTCTAACTCAACGATACGATTTTATAATTTCAAGTATTTAGAAAAATTCACATCCTTGGAGCATTTTCTAATATTGCGATTGCAAGAAGAACTATATCAAATTTAATTATGGGTAAAATTTTTATTAAATCCTGAGCCAGCATTCACAATCTATTTTTAGGTACCCCGGCTTCAAAAATATACGGAAACTTGAAAACAATTATGCCAAGATTTTAATATATTTATGAACGTAATAAACACGTATCTGTACAGTAAATACTTAACGGTTTTGATTTTGTATAAATCTAAAAAAATTAAAAATTAAATTTTTAAACTAAACTGTATTTTACCTTTTGCATGAATTTTTTCTGGCCAATTTCATAAAATCTAACATATCTATCAAGCGAAGAGACAACAATAATATCCTCACAAAGTTTAATATCTGTAATGGATGTAACACCGCCTTCAAATTTATGAAGTAGTAAGTTGGGTTTACGTATATCAATTACACCAACATTGCCGACCACATCACCGTATATTATTTTACTAAAGAGTTAAATTAAAAAAAATTAAATTAAACCTTCTGTCCTGAGATATTTTGATTTTTGTAATTAAATTTTTAGAATCCATAATATTTATACATAGGTTGGGTTTTAAATTTAGTTTTGTATAACTATAAATCTACACCATTAAATTAAATACCTTTAAAAATTTACGTTGCCGTTATTTGAAACGAAAATATCTGCATTGATGGAATCAATTGAATATATTTTGGAATCAACTTTTAAGTTTAACCAGTCATCGGGTAACTAATGTATAGTGTATTTGTAAAAAATATTCTAAACGTTTTTTGTTGAGTATACACATTGTGAAGTGTTTATATCCCATATTTGCATGGGATAATCAATCCCAGCGACAGCGAACTCTGTTTTATTAATATACTTTAATGTTTTGCATTTTTTTTTTAATTTTATACTGTTCTAAATTGTCATTATTAAATGTTAAATGATATTGAACTAGTAAAATATTTTTCTTCCATACTTCCAGTGAATTATTGAATAAAATTACATTTTTCCTATCCAAAAAGTAAATTATAATTACATTGAAAATACTTGCTAGATGTATGAAAGGAAACCATTTCGGTGTCAGTTCTGTTTGTTCCCGTTTTACGTACTTGTTCGTTATCTAGGTTTAATGTATACATTAAACCACCTTTTGTTCCATATGATATCTAATGTACGATTAAAAATATTTGCTTATCATTTACCTGGTTATTTTTACACATCCATTGAATACAAGCTATCGAATTGTTCTTTCTATGAGGTGGATCAGGTTTGAATAAATTTTTAATCGCAGCCGATAAAGAATTCACTCCTATAACTATATTATGGAAGTTTAAACGTTCTTTACCTTTAACAAAACCAGTTTCACAGCCGATGAATGTATCCATACAATTATTTTAAATTATCAGTGATTAATATACAATTTTTTAAATAAATATATCTTCAATTTAACTATACAAATCATATTATCAATCACTCTCGTATGCGATATCAATTAAAAAATAACTTAACATTTACATATTTGATCAATTAAATATGTCAAACTTTGATTATACTATGACAGTCAGTGTATAATAAATCCAGTTATACCAACTAAAATATATCTATCATTTATTATGTTTGTATTTTTAGCGTTATGAAAATAACAATATAATCAAGTAATATATAATTTCTTGTACATGTAACCTATTATCACGTGAAACGTCAAAACTAATTTTTACGTTTTAACTTTTAACAATACTAAAAGAAAAATGTCTTTTACTAAATAAAACAAGTTTAACAATCTAATTTAATTCATAGTCAATTTTATTAAATTAAAAATGTTGATTTGTATCCTATCTTGAATATACATTTGACCGAATTTTTTATTTAATTAATACTTTTATTGTTATTGCTAAAGGAATAACTACCAATAAAGTTATAAAAAACAATCACGTGCTATTTTGTAATGAAAATATATTAAAAATAAAAGATGAGCAAATTCACATTATCTACAAAGAATAAATTTGCCCTCATTGATGGTGATGAAAACGAGTCCAGTAATATTTTGTTAATCGTAAATAGAATTAATTTTAGATGCAACTTCCAATGATCCAAATTTCATGTCTGAAAATAATTTGTAATTTACACATTTTATACAAAACTGAATAAAAAGTTTTAATGGTTTAATTAGCTCAAAAAATGACACTAAAAAGAAAAAAGGCTCAAATTTGCAGTTCAATGACAGAAACCACAAAGGACGCCCTTCTAAATCTGTAAAATCAACAGTTGACTGTATTAGAAATTCGACTGCTGGTAATTTGAGGAAATTGAGCGGATCCAATGCTGAAGAAATTTTACAAGAAATTGAAGCAATTAACAGGGAGGTGGAGGAGGTCAAAATTTCTCAACCTATTGAACCGTATTTTTTTATCTCTAATCATTTTCATTTTTTAGAAAACCAATAGAGTATATTAATTACAAGGATTATATGCAGTTAAAAGGAGTCGTTTCCGGTGAGATTGTTCATACTAGAAAGGTAATGTTAAATAGACATACAGCATGTACGGTAGGGTTTAAGTATCTCGGTGCTTAGCAGTCAATACATTCAGCAAGACATTTTTTTAAATAGGTCCTTATTTTTTCAAATTGAGCATTCAAAAAATTATATTCTTGAATGTCACATCTAATTTTTGTTAAATTTAGAATATCAAATAACTGCCCTATAGAGGTCGTGATGGTTATGTGCCACTGCATAGTTCGTGAAAAAACTTTTTAAATAAGCCTTAAAAATCTTCGGCTTTTAGCTATTATATTTTTTTACGCACTCCATTATGTATTAGAAATAAATGAAAATTGTATGTACAACCATGCTTAATGAGAATTTTAATTTAATTATAATATATCGAAAATTAGAAATCTTACTGGCTATGACTTATGATTGTCAGAGGCGGATCCGGGAGGCTAGTTAATGGGTGTGAGCGAAGCGAGAAATATATTTAACTTCGCGAAGGCGAAAAAATTTTTAGGGTGTCTTTTAATTTCATCTAAAGTTTGTTATACAATAGTTTCTTAATTTGTATTTTTTTGCAAAAATAAAAAAAATGATCAGTACAAAAAAAAGAGAATTTAATTTTGTTCATTGAATAATCCTAAATCAATTAGGTCCAGTCTTCTTGGATCAAGTATTGCAAATTCATTAACCAGACTTTCAATATTAAAATTATAGTCATAGTGTGGCAATTCATGAGGGCCAATCCACATAACAAAAGGCCTCAAGTCACATGATCAATTGTTCATGTAATGTTATGCGCCATCTATATTGTTTTAATCAATTAAAACCTTTTTCAGTTATTTTACAAAATATTAATTAAAAAATCTTTTTAAAAATTATGATAAATTTAAAAATATTACATCTTTACAGCCAAAACACCAAATTACAATTTTTTAAAAAATGGGAAAAGCCCTAGAATTTTAAACAATATAAATTTTGAGATAACATTTAAAATCATCAAATTACATAACTAGCAAACTCAAAAAAGTGTATTTTCAAGATCAATTGAAATTTTTTAGTCAAAATATAAAAAATAAAATTAGTTTTCCCCTAGGGGTGCTAGTATGTCGGTTAAGAAACACTGCTAATACGAAATTTTTGTTTTATAAAATTGATTATTTTTTATAGAATAGAAATACTAATCAATTATTTACCGATCCCAATGTTGCACAAACGTCTAAAAAGAATAATACCCAAAGTAATTTAAGTCGTAGAAGAAATAATTACAATAATGGAAGAAATAATTATAAAAATGGAAGAAACAATTACAATGGTGGAGGAAGATTCAATCGAAATGATAACAATTACAAAAAAAAAGAACAAAGTTATGACATTTGTGACGTTAATCAATTTCCTTCGCTCATATCGAAAAATTAAGTGAAATTTATATTTATTTAAATATGTATTGTATTATTGTAGTTTAAAATTTATTAATATATCTACATGTTACTTCCTTGGTCAGAACTTGATTTTATTGGACTTTTGTTTACCAAAAGTGCTTCTATTTTCGATATTTTTGTACATTTGCTAGAAAATTCATTTCTCTAAAAAAATATAATTTTGATTTATTTGAATTACCTGCAAACACAAATTCATTAAACCATGCGTTTCTTCTGGAACATTTATTGTTTTTATATAAGACATTTGAAACATTATCATGTTTAACAGATAATCCAATCCGTTTTCACTTATTGCGTTATCTAAATTAATGATGATCATGTTTGTAATATATTATTGACAAATTGGAATTACCGCTAATGTTTAAACTCATGAGTGTTCTATTTCCAATTAGAATTAATTGTCCATTTTTTTCGCTTTTCACTTGATCTAATAAAGCATTCGTTTGTTCTTGAACTACAAAGGACTAACAAATAAATATATACAAAACAAAAACCAATTCTGAATCATGTGTAAGAATTTTTTTTTGTAGTGGTGTTTTTCCTTTTTCGCTGCGCTTAGTCTTTTCGTTTTTATTTTGTTTAGATTTATCCGCTTTCACTTTTTTGCCTTCATCTTCCTTATCCTTTTTTGATGTATCCTATACTTAAGTTTTATCGGTAACATGATGGTACCTTTTTCTTCAATTTGGATTTTGTCGGCGGATTATATGTGCTCTTTTCACTTGGTGCCTTTTCATTAATATCAACAGAAATGCTTGTCGATATCTAAAGTTTTGTGTTATTTGAAGAATATTTATATTTGTTACATTTTCGTCTTTTATGGCCACCATACAACGTCGTCTTTCCACAATTTCTTCATGAGTCATTTTAAATTCTGAGAGACTCTAAATAATTGTATTTAATTTAATTGTTGACAATTGAGTTACTAAAGTAAGGTATTTTAAACCAATATCGCTAATATTGTTTGATGCTATTCCCAATACAATGAGGGTCCTGTTTGTTCTCAAAGCCTGGAAAATATTACAATAATTGTCAAATATATAATTATACTTGTGCTAAATACGTTGCACCTTCGTCTCCCAATGAATTTGAATGTAGTATTAATTGCAATAATTTTTGATTTGATTGTAAATTTTGCACAAATTTTTTCATCGAATGACCGGTTATATTGTTGAATCGTAAATTTAGAAACGATATTCTATATCAAATAGATTTAATTTATTTTAAATGGCTGTTCTAACTAAAAACACGGAGACTTAAAAATATAAAAATTCAATCATTACTTACAAATGTATAACTTATAAAGTAAAAGTCTGAGTTCCTGTAGCCATTTGTTGAAAAAACTAGCTCAGTAATTTCAAAAATAATTACAAGTGAGTTTTTTCCAGTACAGAAGGTGAGAAAATTCAAAAATCGGTACCAAAACGACAAATTACCCCTTTTTTTAAAATTAAGTCGTCAAATTTTAACCAATAATTCTGAATAGTCTTTAAAATTCTTAAAATTTTCGAGAGTGGAGTGGTCAAACCAGTTTTACCCAAAATGTTATGTAATTTTTGGAGGTTCAATATTTCGACTCATTCCAATTAAAATCTATATTTTAAATGATGTTCATATTAGTCTGGCGTTAAATGTGTAGATTTGACCTTGGTTTATAAGATAGACCAGCTGTTCCCAAATGTTCCTTGAAATAATGTTTCCGGTCCGTAAAAAATTTTATCGTAATTTATTCGTTCGTGATGAAAAATGTTGGAAACCCCTGGTGTCTATATTATAGAAATCAGTGAAAAATAATGAAGATGGGTCCAATATTACGATCCGTGAAGATTTTAATTTATACCGTTTGATATTCACTTTGTTTTGACACTGATATATTTCTGATTTAACAAATAAATATAAATAAACCAACGAGTTGGATACGATTTATCAGTATTTAAAAATAGCTATTAGTATAGGTTTATATTTTAAAAGTTACGATGTCTCATCATTGAGAAGTAGGTGCCAAGGTTCTGTTTCAATTGGATTGGCTTCTATAGATAAATGTCTAAATAATTTTAAAAATTCGTAAAATTAAAGTAACTTTAAATTGGAACAATTGGAAATAGCCTTAACAAAAATGGTGAAGGTTTCATCTGTAAGACCGACGTGGTAAAAACTAAATATATTTCATGAAAATGAAAAGAGTTGGTTACTTGATTAATTTTAAATGATCCAACGAAACAATACACTGACACAGACACTTCATTGTAAATTCATCAACTAGCCAATTCTTAATGTAAATTTCAGTTACATTATCATTTTTATCTGCTTCCGTTTGGACATAAATCTTTGGCATCATATAACTAACCGTGTTGATGATGTTGAATGATTTTGGTTCTGGTTCTATGATTCATTAATATAGAACAGTACTTCTCATGACGGTGACGGGTGAATGCGAAAATTTTAGATGATTGGGGACCCCAATGATAAATTTTTAGCATATTTCATTCAATTTAGTAAAATTTTATGTGAAAAAACCAAAATTTTACCAACCCTTAGGAAAAAATCCCACTAATTTAAAAATAATAAAAGCAAACTAATTTCATGTTCAAAATTCGATTGCAAAAACTTTTCCGTTTATCTAGAATACACCAAATATTTTTTTCAAAAAAAATAATAAAGTGTTTATCTAATATCAGCATTTTTAGCTTTGTAAAATTATCATTTCCTCCTTTCGATGGTCAAGGTTTTGTGATAAAATTTTAATTTTTCAATTAATTGATTGCAATAAATTATTCCCAATAGTTGATATTTTCCATATTCGGTACTGATACAAATTGTCAATCAAAAGTATACCGTTAATACTGAAAATTATTTTTCTGACCTTACCGGGCCGACAGATTTGTTTAGAATGAAGCCGGTAGTCTTGCATCTACATTCTATTTGTTTGTGCTATATACTTTAACTCATGGTTGGATACGTGCAGGTCGTGGGGAGGGGATAGGGTCATATTTCCGGCTTACAATCATGAGGGGTCTACTTTTTTAATTTATTAATAGGTAATGTTCGAAAATTGCTTAATTATACCAAAATTTAAATAACCAATGCAATTTCCAATGGATATTTTTCATTTTTAGATAATGAACAATTGATTGAGCAATGTATAGATGTCACATTTTTGAAAAATTTTAATAAGGGCCAATTGCTGACTCTCCATGGCCCGGTATGTGTAATTTTCTAATATATCAATAAATTCCATCGGGACTGGTCTTGATTGACTCAAATTTAACAAAATTTTTGCGAGTCTAACGTTATTACAAGGTTTAGGTCAAAAAAATTAAAAATACTTTTCCAGAATTAAATAAAAACAAAAATTTTCTCATTGTCCTAAATAAAACTTAAACTACCCTTGGCAAACTCTACTTTGAAATTTAGTAAATGATTGATACATTACCCTGCAAAACTTGATCAACATCTTCAAGAACAGAGTTACTGATTAGAGCAGTTTCTGTACTTTGATAATTCATAGATTGTTGTTTTTTTCTTTCTGATTTTAAAGTAGCTTTTGATTTACTTTCTTCTGTATTGGACGTGTTATTATTGGAAATATTAACACGCTGTTTAATCTGCGGAATGTACAAATTATCTCCTTTTTGATACAAATTTGGAAAATCTTGAAAAAAGTTTCCAATACACACATAAGCAACTAATCAATTTAAAAAAAAAAATGGGTAGTTACTTTTATCTTTCTCTTCTGAATTGTTTGATTCCTGTAATTCGATTTTAGGTGCAGGTGTTTTGAGTGAATTAGAATCACCGTTATTTTTCTTGGTCATTTTTTTACCAGACGATTTGGATAAATTGCTTCTAACAAATTTTATATTTCTTTGTTTATAAAATTTGTCATAGCTTTATAATGAGATCTACCATAATATTAATAAAATAATTACAATTTTGATTTAAGCGGTTTTTTGGTGGACATTTTGAAAAATTTCCAAAAATATGTATAAAATTATAAATTATGATCTAGCAAACAATGATTTTGAAATGTATGGATTATGAACATTTGACAAATGATTAAAGACATGCAGTATTAGCAAAACTTTTAATGTGACAACTTGAATGCACTTCACAAATATATAAAATCCAGACTGATATGACAGTTTACAAACCAATTTCATCACCAAAAAGTGTATATAATGCATATTCAACTTGTCTTTCCAGTGCAAATTCACTTTTGTATCCTCCAGCGCGATCCAATTCATTAACTTTCAAGTCTTTACTAAAATCAAAAATTAAGCATTGGTCTCTACCATTAAAAATGTAAATTTAAAAGTAATGTGAGTGTGTTGATGTAATGTTGTAAATGTGTTGAGTGAAAGGTTATAATTGTATTTATAAATGGATTTTTTGTTATGACTCAGTAATTTCTTAAATATAATAATTTTTATACCAGTTCATTAATCCTTTTTTCCAATTAAGCATGTATCTTTTTACAGCGCCGTCTTCACTTATATTCCCTTTTCCTTGCTGAAAATTAGACTTATGTCAGAATTATAATACCTTCATCTTTTTTTCATTGTACCTAATATTCTTACAATGTAAATAATCTTTGTACTTTTTAAATTCGCTAACATCCAATTTTCCTTCAATTTCATCCTGAACTAAATCAATAATATATGATCGACAATCCAATTACCAAAGTCTTCTACCCTTTGCATGAAATTATCATAATCTTGATGTTTGGCAAATTTTTGTTTTTCAATATTTAATCTATTGCAAAAAATAGAATTACAATATAATATCAATTCACAAAAAATGTCAAATATTCAATAAACTATAAATAGAAAATTTACAAACCGTAATCTTATAATTTGATTAATATATCAAGCTTGATGAGTTTCTAAAATAATTTTTTCTTTCAAATTTCTCTAAACGAGATTTCACCTTTTTCAAGCAAAGAACCATCAAAATATTGATAAATTTTCCAAGTCACTGGAATAATTTTTAATGTTGTAAAACGTATACCGGTGTTTCCCAAATAGGCTCGAATAGTATCTTAAGATGTTAGAAAAAATCACCGTTTTCCAGAATACCTATGAGAATTGAATTCCGGAAGTAAGGCCAAATTTCAAACTGACAACAGCTACTATCGAAAATTAAGTTTGATGGATGACAAATATCCAGTTTCATACATAATACTCATATTTTTTATAATTGTGAAATATTAGCTAAAATGAAAATTAAGTGGTGAATAAAAAATTTTTATTAGCATCTAAAATTTAGATTCTAAATCTAAAAATTGTTACTTTTAACTATTTCTGATTAGTGCTTGCAATTTCTCGAGAATTCCAGAGAGAAAAATTAACTCATACTGTTAGTAATACAATAAAAATTTTAATTATGGAAAAACTAAAATTACTTAACAATTCCAAAATTGCTAATATTTTTTAAACAATGAAGGATTATAATCTAGTATTAATTGGTTGATAACTGTAAAATCTTAAAAAAAACATCCAAACTAATAGAAAAATGCGATTTATTTAACATTTTGAATCGTCACAATTTCCATATAGGAATAAGTTCAAGATTAAAGTCATGTTTGATACTATAAAGGTGTACATTAAAATATTTTTTATTTTTAAAACTGGTCCACTCATCAAATGATATTAAAATTTTTCCACCATTATATTTTGTCGCAGAAATTTTTTCAATTATTTGTCTTTTTATTTTTTCAAAGTAACTATTTACAACATTCATGTCACAATTTTGAGATATAGGCAAGCCTATTGGTCTTAAATTTTTTCGAATAAAATTTGATCTGTAACTTGGTTGATGGTTAGTCCATCGTACGCAATCAATTATGACTTCAACCCTTTCGTGGCTATCATCATTTTTTTAAATACACTGTTATATTGCGATTTTTTGATTGTTTTTTTATTGATAAGTTAACTTAATAATTGTATCAAAGAATCTACGGCTAAGTGACGATGTAAACCAGTTGTAGAAGAATTTTTATAATTCATGATTTTGCCTTTTCGTATTCTCGCTTAAAATAGTCCTATAAATTTTCGTAGAACGTAGCGGTCATCTTGAAGAAAAACAATCTAATACCAAATTAATAAATTATATCACACAACTGAATTGAATTACCGTAAAATTTAATGTAGTTTTTTTATTATAATAACTGAAATTATTGTTTTTATATGCTTAAATTTATTAGCGACAATTAAAAATAATTATTCTTTATACATTTTATTTTTGCATTCATATAACAAACTAAATTTTTGAAAATTTTCAAATATAATTTTAAATTTAGGAATATTATAATTTCTCGAGTTTTAACGAGACAAGAATTGTCGTCAGTGGTCATTTAAATTAAATTAAGTAGTCAATAACAGGGGCGGATTCAAAGAGTGCAAAAGGTGCAGTTGCACCCCCTAAATTTTAAAAAAAAAATTTTTAATGAATGTTTTGTAAAATAACTTAAAAAGGTTTTAATTTATTAAAACAATATAGATTATGCATAACATTACATGAACAATTGATCATGTGACGTGAGGCCTTTTGGTACATGCACATTAGGGTGTGCACTTTTTTAAAGATTAAAAAGTATATTTGCATATAGGTGTATTTTTATATGCTGATCACGAATATGCAA
>LWCA01000769.1:0-18498 GCA_001642005.1 Intoshia linei | reverse complement strand
TTTAAACAAAAAAATTAAAATTTTAATATTTTTATACAGAAATATATATAATATATTATAAAATATATATTATTTATATATACAGTATATACTGTTATATGGAATCCAAAATGTTATACATAAATAATACGCGTCCAAAATATTAATTATTATTAATATAATTGATAATGAAAAAAAATTACAATCTAACATGATTAATGTATTAATAATGTATAATGAGTCCTTTATATTTGAGAATTTTACAATTCTTGTACCTGTAACCGTTGGCTCTATATTCTTAATACAATCTAATAGTTTACAAAATACTGGTACTTTTGTCCAAATTATAGCATAAGAAGTTTATACATATTAATATTTTAAATATATGTAATTATGATTACAATCTAAGATTATATTCAATATTAATCACAAGAGATGAACCAATCCTGCTGTATTACGCCATTTTTAAAAGATTTATATTAAATAAGATTGTTTCATTTTAAATATTGACGGCATATACATGTATAACAATGGTTCTTAAACTGAAAGTTCCACGAACCCCTTCTTTCTGCCCCTTAAAAATTGAAAATACGGTTAAATCTTAATGGACCAACTTTCACCTTATAAATATTTAATTTTTTCAGTCATAATTCAGTCAGCGGAAAATTATACGATTGCAAGATTAAAAAATTCAGATATAAACGTATATTGAGTGTCTGTCTATATCAATGTTTCTTAGCCTTTTTTATTTCAGGTGCACCTACTAAATAAATAAAAATTTGGGCGTATAAAAAACACACCGATTTTCAAAAATGTGGAAAGATTAAAAACGATAAATATCATAATACAAAAATATTTTTATTTTGTAAACTTAAATATAGTAAAGAATTTAATGGATGATGGAATATTGATATTTTTGGTGGTAAATTAAACTCATATTTCTTTGCGATGCACTCGAACTCTACTTTTGTCGCATCGGTTAAGAATCACTGGTCTATATCACCGAATTACTGAAAATTCTGAAAATTTTGGGTTTTTAACAATTTTATATTACTAAGCATTAAAAATATTAAAAAAGTGAGTCGTACTCATTGAGTAGGACATTTAACTTGGATATCTACTTGATTTAATGTCATGATATTATCAAAATTTCATTTTACATTTGTGTCACATTATAATTATATGTTTAATCTCTCATAATGTATTACAATATAGAATAAATTAATGTATTATGTATTTTTATATGTATTACAAACTAAATAATTACAATTAAAAAATTAATAAAACTATTAATGCAATGTAAAAATATTTGTATGCAGAAGTAATTTCATTAAAAAAAGTATTTTTCGTAAAATATATGTTGTATATGAATATTATTTACATTAATGTTGATTGACATTACGTAAAAATTATTATAAATTACTTGCTATATTATTGAAGCTAAGTTAAATAACATGTTAAGATTAAAATGTATCATATCATTATTACATCATAGTGTATGTATTAAATATAAGTATCCTTAAGATAATTTTTATAAAGGAAAATTTATTACAACCTAAACATATTTTGTGATTCCCAAATATATTGTAGCTGAAATATAAATACACTGCGTTCCAAGTTATTATGCAAACATTAAAAACATTAATAATTTAAAAAGTAGTTACTTTTAATTCTATTAATTTTTTTATCATATTTATATATTTCAACTAAAATACTTTAATGTCCCAAGAAAAATGTAATGTATTCCAAAAAAAATGAATACACAAAGATTTAAGAAAATTTTGTGATTTTTGGTGAGCCAAATTATTATGCAAATTAATATTAAACAATAATTTCAATGTTAATACGAATAAATAAATATTTTGAAATATTTAAATAATATAATCCATTGTATTTTAAACCAAATTCAAGCAAAAAAAATGTAATTAAAGTTTACATATTATTATACCCCCTTTCAGGGATATTACAAGAAAAAGTCGTTGATCCGTTTAGATTTCGTGCAATTTTCAATTGTTTTTGCATCGATTGTTTTGATTTCTGTCAAAATTGCATGCCATATATCGTTTTTTGATTGGTATTGTTTATTCCCACTGTATATCTTTCTTTTAATTATGGACTATACATTTTCAATATAATTAAGATCAGGAGAATTTGGCGGCCAACACATTATTTTTTTTAATCCATAGCCATTTAATGAAAGATATTCTTTTTTATGACGGGACGCGTGACTTAAGGCATAATCATGCATAAAAATAAAATTTTTAAGAAAGCTTTTTCCTCTTTTTTTTATTCACAAAAAATCATTATTTTTTAAAAACGCACAGTATTTTTCAGAATTAATATTGACTCAATTATCTAACTTAAAAAGCCCAATAATAATGTCTTTCACAATGTCTGTCCAAATCATTATATTCCCACTTCTTTATACCGCCTTAAACGGTTTGGTGGTGATCGAACAAGTAACAGGTATACAAGTATACACGATCTCCACGAATCTGGCCCATCTAAAGATATTCTGGTTTCATCGGTAAAAATTACATTTGAAAAATTTATCTTCATGTAATTTTTAACCCAGAATAGTCATAATTCCAGGTGTCGTTTGGTTAAACCTGGTTTACCTTTAGCATGACTTACTATACCAACCGTTTTTAATAGTCTGCATCTCGTAGTTTTGGGTATATCAATTTATCCTGATGATTTAAATATCTCTAGAGAAGTGCTAAAAGGGTTTCGGACCATTTCTAGTTCAATATGGATATATCTTTAATAGATACTCCTTTGAATGATCCCTTTGCCTTTTTTTTCCTCTTGTTGGAAGGGTTTTCTATATATCGACGGATTGTGCGATGATCACGTTCTAAATTTGAAGCTATTTCATTTATCGATATTTCGTTATTTTAAGGATTTTATCTTTTTCGTCAACTGTAAGTGATATTAATTTACCAATAATTATTTTAAATTTTGATTAGCATAATAATTTGGCACACTAAAAATTACTCAACAATATAAAATGTTAGCTAGAATGTTTTTTTGGAAACGTGATAAATTTTTTTGGTAACAATAAAGTTGTATATGGTGAATGATTAAATTATGATAAAAAAATTAATAGAATTAAGTGACTATTTTTTAAATTATTAAAGTTTTTTTTAATGTTTGCATAATAATTTGGAACGCAGTGTATATTCATTTTGACATTGTATTTGTGATTTTATATTTGTGTTATAATACCGCCGCATAAAAATAAAATTAATAATTTACTCACTAAACAATGAAAACATTAATGTGAAAATACACCAAATATCGTATCCCTGGAATTTATGAAGGATAAAAATTATTTAATTAGAATATTCTACAAATGTGGCTTCACTTATTCTCATGTATAGTTGTTAACGTGTTATAAAAATAAAAAATTTTTAAAATAAAAATTAAAGTGTATATCAAATGTGTTAAATTTTTATTTATTTCAATTTTATATCAGCATGATACCATAAGGGTATTAATTTTTACAACTTTTCTCAAATTAAAAAAAAGTATATTTCAGTATCTAGGTTTTTTGCTATGCTGAACAAAATTGTAAAAAAAATTTTAAATTTCATTAGGAATAACCCTCTCGATTTGCCATTTATCTACAATCTTTAAAACAAACAAAAAAAAATTCAAGTTAATTTCAGATAAAATTAGTAAGCTACCATCACTATTTGTTTGCCCGCAGCCCTGTAATCGCTGGACTTCGACTAGTAATATATATATATATAAATTTACTCACTGTAATTGATATTATAAAATTATTAATTAAATTAAATTAAAATTAATTATATGTACTTATAACAATAAATATTTATAATAAAATACATATTTAATATAATATAACATAATATAATATGTATAGTATATGGAATTTAACTTATTTTTACTATTGATTTTATCGAATGAATATAGTCTATATTGGCTTTATGGGCTGACACGTTGTAATGAGTAATCAAATTAATTTCGAGAATTATTTAAAAAAATTTAAATATTGAAAATTGAAATACATATTGTATAGCCATTAGGGTGTTAACTTTTTCACAAAACAAAAATACATACATGATGAGAAATGTAAGTATATTTATGATTGCTATGTTTTTAAAGTATAATTTTTGAAAAAGTCAGGCCCACGTCGACAAAATAGTTTCCTAAAATATATATAATATATTTTTCGTAACTTTGTCATTTAGTTTATTTTCATTATACAGGCTAATTTTTCGTTAACGGAAAAAAATTCTTGATTAACGGACTATGAATTTTTCACAAGTACAAAAATTCCGTTAAATTTAAATTTAAATTTTATCATCATAATTTTTAAAAACATCAGACTACTCGATGGAAACAGTTTTCATCAATCTCAATTTATTATTAATTTAACTTAGATATTGTTAACGGTATTATGTGGTTATAAAATATAATACATAAAATATTTGTGGATTATTAATAATTAAACCGGAAAATGAATACTTTGATTCTGATTAATAATTACATTATAATTTATAATTAATAATAATAATAATTACATTAAACTATGTAATCCTATTTACCTAAATCCCGTTAGTTAGACATCAATCAGACACCGATTATTTTTGTTTCATTATTATTAATTCAACATTAACAATTTATTTAATTTGATTCTGTATGATATTTTGCGCATTGTGATTATTGATTTTACTGATATTTTAATGTTTAATGTTTCTAATACTACAACTAAAAGCCCGAAAGAGCGTTCCGGTAATATAAAGATAAAGGCTAAGAGATTTTTTGATTTTCCTAGATTGGAAGAAAGCGTTGAAAAACTAATACGAGTTCCAAACATTAAATCCATTATTGGAAGATACCTTGCGGTTATAGAATGCTTCAGAGAACACTCTACTATCCAACCATGTTATGATTATTTATACGTGGTGTATATTATTTTATGTCATTCCGGTGCACTTTGATCAGCCCATGGTTTTTGTGTCACCTAGTTGATATGTGATGTATAAAATAATATTTAAATTAATTTAATTCAATTAAGAATATCAATTCATTTTACGTTTAATGACGAAAAAGAAAAGGCTGAACAGGAAGAAGTGGACGTACGAACAATGAAAATTTTGCGATGCTTAATACACAACGAAATTGTTAAATTACCTGAAGATTACAATATAAACAATAAAAAAATTAAAAAGTTTGATTACTTTGTAATGATTTTATAATATAATGTATTTAGAATTTTGAAAGATATAAAAAGTGTCCAATATGCTTTAAATGAATATGGCATTGTAAAATTTCTTTCTCCACATTTATCCAAAAACAACAGCATCATCATTAGAGAAGCTTTAGCTTTAATGGTTAAAATATTATACATGGGAAATCGTCAAGTTCAGGTATTTTCTTTTTGTATACATCTAAATTTATTTTTAGAATAGTTATGTAAGCTACTTTCTTGGTTCACGGGAGGAAAATTTTTTTTTCGCTATCAAAGCTTTCTTAGAAAATGCCTCTATCGGAATTAAGGAAAGGTTAGACATCACATTTATTTCTACAATTATCTAACTATTAATTTTGATTAACTAATATATTAAATTAAGTTTAATTAACATTAATCTTTTAAATCTTCAACTTTTTAAAATTAAAACTAGACGTTCCTTAATAAATCAACATCAACAGAAAATATCGGAAGCCATAGCCGATGTGATTAGGTTTCAATCAGCTCTACAGACTAATGCAAAAGATAAGATGGAATCGGTTATTTTTACTTATTATTAACGTACATTTTACAGTGTATCCTTTTCATTTTTTAATTTAATATTGGGTATAGAGAAAACAATTTAAAAGGTTAGAATCTGCACTAAAGAACGGAAAACTGTCTTTAAATTCACAAAAAACGAATTATGTAAGTCAACATTTAATACTTTGTATTAATCAATGCATATTTTAGAGAAATCCTAGTGCAATGATAAAAAATCGATTAAAAAGTGCGAAACATGGAACAAAAACATCCGTAGTGCCTGAAACTAGAGCCATACCAAAGTTTCAATTAGATTCAGGGAATACTGGAATTAAAAGATTTGGCTTGGTAACAGCAAAATCTAAAAAAAAAGTTTCGGTAAACAAAATTGCACCTGATGACAAAATGAAATCAGTCAATGTTGCAGTCGATGTAAGTATCATTAACAGTGATTAATAAAATTACATGTTTAGTATTAATATCAAATTTATAGATATCAACTTCAAATGACGTTAATAGAATAATAAATATGGCCATGGAAAATGAAGAAATTTTGAATGTGGCAAATGATGATTATGGGATTGAATTAGTTTTGAAAATATTGGGACTAATGTGTGATGGGCAGAATAAAATTTTACAGGTTACTTATATATTTAAATAAAATGAAGCACCATTCGAGTTTCTTGTTATTTGATCCTTTTTAATTATTATTAAAATTATACATCTTAATAGGGCTACTTGCGAGAACAGCCAGACAATATAAAATCAGTCAATTTAATTATCACGACGTCTCAATTTATGACAATGCTGTATAGTAGCATAAATTCTTACACTATTATAATTACCATAAATCTTGTAAATACCCTCATAGAATTTACTTCGGTATGATTTATTTAACTTTAATTGATTAATTGAGGAAATTACATGATAGTGCATGTTGTGCATTGTTTGCATCTGTACTTTTTTTAACATGCAAAATTTTTTGCCATTTTATTTGAAAGATATCTTAGAAAAATTGTAAATTTATTAAATCATGTTAAACATTAATATTTTAAGAAAATTTATATGAATTAATTCACGTTTTATTATGTGATTTATATTCCATATTTATGTAAATCATAATAAAATGTATATTGTATTGTATAGTATATTGTATATTTTTAAAAGGGTAATTACCAAAACCAAATATGCGTTTTTGATAGCAAAATTTGTGATCATATTAACTATATACTGCGTGCTGAAATAGGAAATGATATCGATGAAGATAAGGTTTGTAAATTTTTTATATTTATTAGACTTCAATTTTAATATCATGTATATTATTAGAGTATTGAATTAATGGATTCTATAGCTACTTTAATTGTTAGCATGGTAGAAAATCATCGATCACACGCCTATACTCGAGACAAAAATAAATGTTGTGTGGTAATTTTGCATTGTATTCATTTTTCATATATAAAAGCGGTTTCAACCTTGTTTAGACGATGGCCCAAAAAAGTTTTGCCTAAATTTCCATTAAAATTCCATGGCCCACCTTAAAAAACCTTAAAATATCTACTTTTATTTACAGTAATATGATTTATTTATTTAAATTTATACTGGTTAGTGACTGCTTTGGTATTGGTTTTTGTTGCACAATGAATCGTAATCAATTTCTATTAGTTTATTCAATCTTAATCGCATTATTCCTCGGTTGTTCACATCCAATTTTGACCTCTTATATATTTTTAATATCGACCACTGCTGAAAATCCAGCTTCTACAAGCCATGTTGTAGGTAAAGCAATAATGCTTAATTGAACATTATCAAACACAATTGGATTTAAGTCTTAAATTCCCATAAATTCAAATACACCTTCCTTTTCTATTCGTCTTACTAATTTCAAATCTACTTTTAAAATAATTAAATTAAATTCAAGAGTTTTTCAGTTAGTTCAGAACTGGTTACATCATCTGGTTCAAAGTTTTGAAAATATGTAAACCATAATTCCAAATTAATATTTCAAATTTATTATGCATTTATAGATTTTGTTTTTTTTAGCAATTTTATGGCGTAATACACCAAATTTTTTTTAGAGTTGAAAATTTTCTGTGGCCCACGTTGAGAACCCTTGATATATAAGTACATTTGACTAATGCGTTAATGCATATTGTTACATCAGCTGTTCCTAAGACGATTCACCCATTTATTATTTAAAAATCTATATTACAAATCGTACTAATTACGTAATTTACGATTGTTATGTCCAACATTATACAAATAAATCACAAATAGCAATTATTACATTAAAATTAAGTATACAAATCATAAAAGTGTCACTAAACATAAAAATTTACAAATACATTCATCTTAAACAATTTTACTCAGAATTCAAAAATTAGTCTGTAATTAAAATTTGATCTTGAATGTCACTTTTAATAAAATAGAAATAATTCAAAACGTTTTATAACTATCGATTTTTAAAAATAATTTAAATTTTAATTTATTTTGTTAATTTGAATTAAATTGAAAGTAACTTTTTTTTATATTCAAATTACTCAAAATTTTAAAACAAGAAATATATTTTATTATATTATTATATATATTTATATACCATGCAATTGTTGCATTTATTTCGAAGAGATATTGTTGATAAACAATAATACACTGTTTAAATATTTCTCCAACGAGTTGTCAGTAATGTATACATCAAATCTGTGTCACTTCAAGCGTATAGCATCAGATTTGCCCACAAAAATTTTATCTTGCATTTCTCGTGGCGCGAAATATCGTTATAGTTTATAATTTTCACATTTATACAAAACAATACAAAATTTAAATAGTTAATACAATACCACAAATTATATATGCCATTTATTTTTGACTAGTGTGTTTTTTTACTATTTTCTTTACATTTTAATTATTTATACTTGAATTCTAGTTATAAATTTAAAGATAAATTTATATATTTGTAACGACCCGTTGTTGACCGGTTGTTTAATATTTTCCCTCAATTCGGAACCGTTGATTTACATTCATAATATCTACAATGTATGATTAATATAAATAATAGGATGTATTGGAATGTCTTGATTTGATGGCACTAGTCAAAATTGCTGTAAAATTTTATGAAAATACCGTGGTTAGTATCTATATCTATTAGTATCAATATTTAATTCAATTTAATATATTGATTTTTAATTGTAGCCATTCAATACCAAAAAAGACTACCCAGAAAGTATAGCTACTAGCGCATTAAACGCGGGATTTAAATATTTTTATATACTTACTCGTATTAAAGAACTTATTCAATTGGGTGTAATACCAATGAAAGGTGGGTATTTCAAATGTTAAAACTAATTCATTAGAATAACATGTAAATATACTATCTAACGATTAAATCACCTAATATGTCCAATCGGCTGACCAATAGTGAAAAATTAATGATAGTCGCAATTTAGTTTGACGCGATTACGCTGTAATAATGATGTATACGAATATATATGTACCATTATGGTTTCCATTTTTTTTATTAGAAAAACTCATTTTGCACATATCACCTTTTTTGTTTTTAAATATTTATCAAATAAAATTTTGTAAATCGGTTAACATCCATAATTCATCATTTAATACAGCAATGAAAGGGGTAAACAGCTACGTCTTAACTGATATGTTGTAAAAGTTAGGCACACGAAATGGAACAACAGGTATTTGATGCACTTAGATGTTCCGTGTATGTACGCTCTATTAGGGATTAATCATCTAATATATTTAAATCTGTAAAGAGTACTCTCTTAACCTCCTTCGTGGTATAACTAAATACAGGAAGGATTAATTTCTTGTTTGTGTACATCGGTGGTGCGTGTGGAATGCATACCTATCATTTTTATTTTCTGTTAGCCGTTACTACTAGATGAATATTGTAATGAGGTCATTGAATCAAATTTTCTTTCTTTACAAGTTGAGTACAAATAATAGATGATTATTTTAAAGACTAATTAGATAACTGAAGGAAGTCGAAATTGTAGAAAAACATGAATTGATTGTAACGATGAAGGAGCAACTATGATGGGATCAAGGTGTGACCATAGCTCATATTCGATTTAAAATTTTTTGGTTGTTCGTAATTTAACGGGCATCGAGATACAAAAGGTTCAGAGAAACTGAGTTAAGGCTTTACGTTAATTATAATTTTTAATCATATATAATGGTATTACTGGTTTTTAATTTTGATGCGTGAGTGTTGGTTCGATGCGTTAAGCGTGGATGTTGAGTCGATAAAATATAAACCATGACCACTTACCATAATGTTTTTGCGAAAAATAAAGTCACATTTAAATTTTCTATACTCTTTTCAAAAGGATAATTAAAATGATGAGCGCAACTCGGATAATTATCATTAGCTATTTTTAATTGCAACATAGTGCTTCTATTTTAAAAATACATACATTGATTACTAATCGCCCATTAAATTTTAAAAAAATATGACACCCTAATGTACATAGAATATATGATTACAAATTAATATAGAAGATTTCGCACCTTGTCCAAAAATAATGGCCGCATTACAGTATTACAACAGTAAAACATTATCTATTGAAATTTTAATGGATGGCGAATTAGAAAGAGTGTATTTCAAGTGTAATGATAAGGTAATTTTAAATATGGAATTATAGTAAATGTTTTATTATTACTCAGTGACTATTTAACTTTAAGACTCATTCCAAAATCTTATGAAAATATTTAATAAAATAAAAATTAAATCTTATCAATCATGGCTTAATTTATTATGTTTCACCTGTCTTTTATACTATTGAAACCTTTAATGTACATATTTTACATTTAATTTTAACATTAATTTTGCATTGTACATTATACATCTACCCCATTGAGGAGAATTGCTACATGCATCGTTTATATTGAAATTTAATTGTCTTATTTTCCATCTCCCAGAATCCATTAGTCACTTTTCCGATATGTCAATTTTATTCGCATTTATAATAATTTATTTTAATATATCCTATATTATAAAATTTACAACATATACATTATTGTATATTATATTTTAATAGAAAGTTTTGAGAGAAGATATAGTTAGCAAATTTAAATATGAAGTTGACCGTACATCGCCAACTAGTAAATTAAGAGATTTACTGGTGTGGTCGGTCGATATTATGGATGACATAAATTACACAAAACGAATTCAACGAATACCTATTGTCAAACTCTATTTACAATACGAGTATATATATCTATTTTCTATTAATTATATTTTTCAAATATTTTAGTTATCATCTCAATATATTCATGATGTTAATAAGTTTTTTATATTCTATTCTTATACTAGTAGTATGGAATCAACCTTACATAAATGGAAAACCTAATTATAATAGGTATGGAATGAATACTATTCATAGTATAAATAATATTATGATATAATTATAATTTGATTTTTAAAAAAGCTGACACACAGCCACCGCGATGCATCGCGATACAAAATAATTCTGAATATTACATGGCTCCTATAATTTATTTTCCAATTTACATTTCATGTTAGTTAAAATTCTGAAAGTACTTAAGTAGTATATAAACTTAACTAATTATAATTATCTCAATTTATTGTATATTTTGAATAAGCGTTTATAAACTTTTTTATATTGATAACGTATTGCATGTTTGTAATAATAATTAATTTATCTAGCTTTAAACCAACCTATAATTATTTTCCTATTGAATTTGGATGGACATTTACAATTTTAGCAATATTACACAATCTGTCAACATGTCTAGTCTTTGTGGGATACATGATTCTTAATCATCCTACTATAAGAATACCCTCATTTTTGCGGCGAGGGTACTTAAAATTAATATTATTTTTATGTTACCGTCCGTTTACAATGTCAGTCATTTTATGATTTCTGGTAATTTGAGAATATGATCCAAGTTGTTATTTAACATTTTACGAGTAAAAATTATATGAAACCATGAGTTATCTAGTATTCTGTGTATAAGAATTATTACTTGGAACTGAATTTTTTCTTTTGGAAAAAACTGAACTGAAATTACAAAGTTACTCAATTTCAAACGGACGATAAAATATATATACTTATATATTCAAAAAAATCTATTCAGTGAATATCATTAGTATATATTTTAATTCCTTTATTTATACACTATATTTTATTTGATATACTTCGTACAAATAGTATCTATCTACTTACCTATATAAGATATTTGACGAGGGCGGACGTTTCCAGATATACACTTTTACATATACAAATATTATTATACTATATATGTTATATATATTTATATTTTAGTAGTATTACTGAGCTGCATTGTATTTAGAATACCTTTGACACCCTAATGGACATATAAAAAACTAATCTTAATAAAATTAATAAATAACGGGTATTCCGTCATTGGCGTGGTAATATGTGTATACATAACGCCATCGAGGATTACCTGTATATACATCTATTTAATAAAGTATATATAGCTCTGTATCAAAAATAGAGCGAGTTTCACATTTGAGTGTTCGTTTATTGGGTTTTCAAACGTTGTGGCATACTGTAATTTTAATATATAATACTATATACAATGTATATATGTACAATACTCTAATTATATTTAGCTGTTATTAATTATGTCGGCAATGGGTTCAATATATTATGGATACTTTTTTTCCTTCCATCTATTACATGTAGCTCAATTCAATCAATTAATAAAACGAGCTATTCAAGCAGTAACTAAAAATGGTAATTTGTAAAAATTATGTATTGCTATCGCTTATATAGGTGATTCTCTCTTATGGGTGACGTTGTACGGAGTTGTATTTTTATATATTTATGCTCTCATCACATTTGCCGTATATCGTGAACTCAAAAAAGACGAGGACAAAATGTTTTGTAACACAATGTATGAATGTATGCTCACCATGATGCATTCTGGGCCAATAGGCGATGGAGTATTTGATGTAATTAAAATCAAAAATTTACATTTTTCATCATAAGCTATCTAAATTATATATTTTTTATATTTTTATATACATTGTATTATCATTAATTATAGGTCAATCATTATTAATGATATTATTATATGGTGTTATCATTATTTGGATTTTTATATTGATACATTTTGCCTTGTATCGTGAGATTGGGTCTAAAAATTGGAATGAATCCATGGCAGATTTTTGTTTAATGTCATTTAAAACTTATCTTTTGGATAGCGGCTTTGTAAAACATTATGTACTAATAACCATATTTCTTAAATAATTATTTTATTATTATTTATACAACTTGATACATCATGATTTTTATATCATAAGATATGTTTATTTATACATTATTTATATATATATATATATGATTTATACATTTAGTTTTTAAAATCACCAACCATTCTACCTTTTAATCAAAAATTCAACAAAGCTATATTCGACATTGTCTTTTTCATAATCATTACTACCATCGGATTAAATATAATATTTGGTATTATTGTAGACACATTTTCCGAGTTGAGAGATAATAAGGTATATTTTTTATTACTTGTTTTTCAAATTGTTTTTTAATATATTAATGCAATATTTACTAGTGGCATGTTGATAACGATATGAAAACTGCTTGTTTTATTTGCAGTAGACCAAGTTACGATTTTGAACAACATTCTACCGTAATTTTCTGATTCAAATTTTGAAATTATAACATTATGTGACTAAAATTCATTATTTTAATGTGAATTTAGGGTTTTAAAAACCATGTTGATAACGAACATAATCAATGGTCATACGTTTTTTTTTTTATATATTTAAACGAAACTTTCGAAAACGATTATACAGCTATTGAACTTTATGTGCATAATATGGTAATTTTAATTGATAAATCTCCATTATTTAAATTTACGTTATAAAATTAATATTGCCTATAATATTTACATTTCAGATAATAAATGACTCGTTAGAATTTTTCCCATTGGGAAAATCCTTATGTTTTCAATCTGAAGAAATTGCACAAGATCAAAATCAGATCGAATCACTCAAAGATGAAATAGCGAATCTTACACAACAACTAAAATCGATGCAACTGATACATACAAAATGAATTATTCCTTGCTTTTCATTAATAAAAATTTATTGTTAATTTCAATGAACATTTGTACACAAAAATATAAAATACCAATACAATTACCAATGATAAATTTGTATTAATTACCTTTTAATACAGAATTAATATCAAAGGAATTAAAAAATTGAAGCTCCATCGAATTTTTCTAAAAGCAAAATGAATATTATTTTAACTAAAATTAATAACATAAGTGATTCTATATTTGAATAGGTTGACTGTTATGAAATTCACGTTGAAAATCTAACTTAAAAATTCTACTATTCACTATTATCAATCCCGTTGAAAATCTAACTTAAAAATCCTACTATTCACTATTATCAATCCTTTAAAGGTGTGGTTCCTAAATTTGTTTCAGGTGGAACCATCATATGACATTAATTTTTACTTAAGAGTGAATTATTCCATCTTAATTTTTTGTTTAACATTTAAAAATAAAGAAAAAATAGTCCAATTCTAAAAATTGTCATAAATAACATAAATTCCGGAAAAAATAAAATTATAAAAACCTATATTATCATTTTCAATGTGATAATATATATTCAGTACCAATTTAATAAATACATACTTAATTAAAAATACCAATTATGTATCAATAATTAACCAAATCTTCACTTGATAAACATATTTCAGTCGAATTTTACCAAATTTGCAAAAGATTGTAATAAATATAAAAATGATATTAACAAAGTTATTTTAGTTTTATTCAAAATGTTTTGAGAATAATTTGGAATTTAAAAATTGCGTAGCAATAAAAAAAATTTCGAAGGAATGAATTATATAGATTTTCACCCATATTTCTTTATTGGAAAGGTGTAGACGTTCACTGCACATTTATTTTTAAAATTGTAGGATCAATTTGCATTTTCAATTTTTATTTTAATCGAAATATTTGAAAAATATTGGTTGATAATATATTAAAATTATTTTTCATCGAGAATGCGTAGATTTCTCGGGTTAAACTTTTGTATTTATATCAACCGGAATAAGCTCTATCAGAATAATCTTTTTTTAATTTTCGCACCGTTAATGCTTTTTTGACCGTGAAGTCATCACTTATTCGGATTTAAATTTTCTGTGTAATTCAGTGTACTGTTTAATTTCTGTGTTCTGTCTAATATAGGTTTGGAAAGTAATGTCTTAATGCAATTTTGATTGTCACACATTTAGTTTTTAAACGCCAAAAACCCAATTACCGTTTTTTTTAAAATAAAATCAACCATATAATTTATAAAGCATAGATCTTGTGACATATTATAAAATCTTTAACATTATCGCAAAACTCAACCTCTGAAACTTCCATCTTCATGGTGAAAAACCCAAAACTACTCTTTCTTGTAAAAATGAAAAAAGGTCTATTATAGAATTTTTTATAAGATAAATTCTGAGATATTTTTTTTGAATGATAAGCATTATCATATATCGCAACCTCAAAAAAGTGAATATTCACAATATAATCTCATATCAATGTAATAATGAGATAAAGATCCCAACGTCCTAGAATTTTAAAAAAAATCACAGTAATAGAGTGATTTCCTGGTAATATCCAGAAAAAAATTCATTTTACAAATTGACTCATTCACGAGTACAAAATCACATTAGTATTCGGGTTTTTTTATTAACATTAGTAAGTAACTATTTTATTAAAACAAAAAATATTCAATAACTAATGATCCTAGAATTTAAAAAAATATTATCTGATACAGCTTATTCCAGTTGATGTATATCAAAAATTTTAATTCCAGAAATCTACGCACTCCCTGTAAAAAATAATTTAAAATATTATCAATCAATATTATTCAAATTTTTATATTAAAATTAAAAATTAAATTTCAATATTTATCCTACAATTTCAAAAAAATAAAAAATAACCGTGTACAATGTACGCGTTATCAATGTGCATTGCATTGGTGTTTAAATATTTATTTTTACTGGAATTCATGTTATTTGTGAAGATTTTTTAGTGTTGTAACTATAATTGGATTGTTTTTAAGATTATGCTCTCATTGTATAATAAATTCAAAATCGGCCGTCGGCAAAGCTATCGGCTGTACGAAATACATAACTGTCAAGTTAATATAATAATATGGTCGCACACTTACATATTGTATATAATTACCTTGAAGTGTTTTTCATTGGATCGAATTTCTTTTTGTCATTAACGACTCGTGTTCTCACATAATTTTTATTAAAATCTTGTTCATTGCAAATGAGAGTATAAAAAAATGATTCGTTGGAATCTTTGAACAAAGTAATTCCAATAGTTATGAAATATTTATTTTCGTTCTAAATGTAATAAATATTACATTCCACAATATTTTTAATGGTTTACTTGAAATAAAACGCAAAAATTGTTAGTAATACTAAATTCTCCTAAATTGTAATGAGGTATTTTAAACATTATTGAATATAAATAGGGATAATGTCTGTTGATGGTTTTGAATTTTAGTATTTTATCGTTCATTTTACAATCTTTAAATTTTTTCATCAACCATATGTCCATAAATTTATAATTGCTGTAGACTTTTCCCATTATGTATTTATCTTTAGGGTAAAATTGGTAACAATAATGTGATATTTCAACTAATTATAGTATCAATAGAATACATCATATTATTGAAATTTAAATTGAACTACTAAAAATTACATATATTGCTTTTTCGGCATAGCATCGGCTACATTAAATTTATTACGTTGATATTATTATGCAATTATTGATATTATTTATAAATGGGAAAAATGCATAAGTCAGAAATGTAGAGTACGCGAAACTCTTCCAATGTTCTGTACGGTTTCAGAGTATAACATAATCTGAATATGTAAAACTTTTCTAAATACCATACAAATATTAAAGAACATTGGATGTGATTCAATCTGTTAATTAAAATTTAAAAAGTATTTTACTATATACTAATAAATTATACCATTATTACTAGGAACCAAACATAAATATCAATTTTCATAATTTAAACATTTTATTTCAAACAATATACTTTACTTAATATATATATAATATAAATTAAACAATTGTTGATATTTCTTTATGCAAATAAATTTTAACATGATAATTTCAATTTATTCAATATTGTATCTATTTAAATATTCATTTATACACTCGCGTAGCTTGGTATCATAGGATTTTCTTTTGTACTAAAAAGGATTATATTTATAAATTAATTTATCTCTTGAGCCGATACTTTAGGTTGAAATTTAGATAATTACATCTGTTTATTAAATGGTATTAAGATTAATTTGTCATTTACATTTGTATAAATTTATTAATATACATCTTATAATTTGTAATAAACGTTAATTAAGTTACATACTCGTTAGATACGTTATTTACTTAGTATGGTTAATAAGGCGTTAAAATTTTGATTAAACATTGGTTAATAACTGTAATAGAGTGTTTATTTTTCATCTGTGACTCACTGAAGCACTACCAGCACTGTGTCACACCCATAAAAGAATTACGGGTGGTTAGTGCGGAAATGGTGTATTATCATGATATATAAAATAATCTAGAATGTAGTGTTGCAAAGATGCCGATTCGAATTGCGCTCAGCATTATAAATATCCTTTTGAAAATAGTCAAGAAAAATTTAAAGTTAACTTTATATTTTACAAAAACAACATTGTGGTAAGTTTTCATGGTTTATATTTTATTGTTTCAACACCCACGCTTAACTATACATTTAAATTTTTAAAATTTGATTCTAGCTCGATTTTTGTGATTTTTATGAACGTTCAAATTTCGGTTATTTATGAAATAATGTTTATAAAATTTTCAATCTATCCGAAATTTGAACGTCGATAAAAACCACAAAAATCGAGCTAGAATCAAATTTGAAAAATTTAAATGTATAGTTAAGCGTGGGTGTTGAAACCATAAAATATAAACCATGAAAACTTACCACAATGTTGTTTTTGAAAAAAATAAAGTTAAATTTAAATTTTTTTATACTATTTTCAAAAGGATATTTCAAATGATGAGCGCAACTCGGATAAGTATCATTAGATATTTTTAATTGCGACATAATGCTTCTATTTTAAAAATACACACATTGATTACTAACCGCCCATTAAATTCTAAAAATTTAAAAAAAATGCGACACCCTAATATACATATTGTATATAATATGGTTTTTGTGTCTGTGTGTGTGTTATCGTTTATTTCAATAACTAACAATCTTGAATTTTATAAAAACCACATTTTAATTACAGTTTTTTCCGGGACGTATAATAAGATACATTTCAACCTCCCAATTTCACATCTTACGGGTCAAAAACCCCAGTTGTCCCTCTTTTTGAAAATCAAACGAGTTGGAAAATTTCAAAAAATTTACAGGTTTTACATTTGTATCCTATTAATGCACACAAAAAATTTCAATCCAAATAAGTGACGACTTCATGGTCAAAAAAGCATTTTAGTATTCATATATTTTTTTCCAAAATATTTTATTAAATCAAAAAATGTGAAATAATTAACGGTATGAAAATTAAAAAAAAAAATTATTATGATAGAGCTTATTCCAGTTGATATAAATACAAAAGTTCAACCCGAGAAATCTACGCATTCCTTATGAAAAATAATTTTTAATATATTATCAATCAATATTTTTCAAATATTAGGTCGTTTCATAAGTAATGTCGTTTTTATTGTAACTTTATTATAAA
>LWCA01000707.1:0-19923 GCA_001642005.1 Intoshia linei | reverse complement strand
GATTGAAGATGAGATTGATTGTTATTTATCTATATTATCAACCTAAGTTGAATTCACTTGTTCTATTAAAAGCTCTTATTTAAATCTTACTAATTATACTACAGTTCATTGTTCCAAATTATCAATAATATGATTGATTCCATTTTTATTGAATTTTATTTTAAATATTTTTGTTTACCATTAAAACTCTTTAAAAGTTTGATTCTGTTTGAAAATGTTTTTGTGGTGGTAAATTTAACATTTTATTTATTTTTAATTGATTTAGAAGAATCCATCGTTTTAATTTCAATTTACTAATTTTTTATGGTCGATGATTTCCAATTTTATTTTATTTTAAAAAATTATTCCTTGATCGTCAAAAACGATTACAATGGTTTGATTCAGTTTTAGCAAATTAATGTGTTGTTAATTTTTTATATTTTAATTGATTTGGGTGAATCTCTACTCACAATTTTTATTTTTCTTACAATTTAATTTAATTATAATTTAATTGTTAATTTTCATTTTTTTGTGATTTAAAATTTTTTTGTTAGACATTAAAAACCCGTTTAAAAAGTTTAATTCTGTTTGAAAATGTTTTTGTTGTGGTAAATTTAAAATTTTATTTATTTTTAATTGATTTGGAAGAACATATCTTTAATTTCAATTTACTAATTTTTTTATGGTCCATGATTTTTAATTTTTCTTTATTTAAAAAAATTATTATTTGATCGTCAAAAACACTTAAAATGGTTTGATTCAGTTTGGCGTTTTATCCAATTTTCAAATTTTTTTTATTTTCTTATTTATGACGTCCAGACTCTTCGAAAGGTGATTAGATGTTATATGCCTGTTTTTTCAATCTTTTTTCAATTTGGCGTACTTGGAAGCAATTATGAAATTTTTCGGTGTCGTAGTGTTCCACGGTGCACCGGTTGAGAAACACTGCTGTATAATCATACATCATTTGAGAAACATTTATTAGAAGCAATTTGATTTCGGGCCACGAACAAACTTAGGTTAGCTCTGGAAATGAACCATTATTTTTATTTTAATTTATTCTTCGTGTTATGTTTTTTTCTATGTATTTAATAATGTCTTTATTAACTCTAAAAATTCTTTAAAATGTTTTATTTTACTTCTATATAGTATATTGAAAATAAAAGATTCTAGTGTCCCAATTTCACTGTGTATCTATTTGAAAGTAAAAGTTTAAAAAGCAATTTTAAATAAATCTTCATTTTGATACTTTTATCGAAATTCTGAATATGATTAAAAAATTAGTAAAAATTAAAATAAAAAAATGTAGACTATAAACTTTATATAAAATGATACATTAAAATGAATTGTAATATTACGTAATTCTACACAAATTGGATCAATATAATAACCAGTGAAAGTATGTATGTAATGGGATCAAATTATTTGGATATATTTTTACAAACTGGTTTTATTAACTTTAATGACTAAGCAAATTGTGTTACAATATAATACGCCTGAATCGGGAAATAAATCAAAATATAATATATGGAATGTATATAAATTATTTCACAAAATTACCAATGTAAATACATCAAATGGATATTTTGTGATAATAAGCATGTGTTTCATCACGTTTTCATATGGACAAAGTAACATTGATATAGTATTCAGCTCTTTAGTTCCTCAATTTGCTTGTGTGGATAATATTACTCTTATTAATAATTCGGTAATGTTGTCTAAATATGACAAAATTTTCAAAAAACCATACCAATGCTCAAATAATGGAAAAGGTAGTTATAATTAAAATTTCTAATATTAAACATATTCATTAATTTGATAGGATGCACAAAATATGTATTTAGCGACGAATATGGATATACCATACCCGTTCAGGTAAGAATGATTTTTTAGGGTTCGACGAATTTATTGTTAGTTTTCTCTAGTCTGCGATCAAAGTTACAACATTTTGCTTTTAAAACTAGCAGTTTCATTGGGAATGGTTGCGTCGTGTTTTTGGTCGGGAGCATCGGCTGATAGGTAATATTGTACATTGTACCATAAACATTTTATATAGATTTGGACGTAAGAAAACGGCTAGCATTTGCAGTATACTCAATATTATAACTCGAATTTCTTCCATTTTTGTTACTAATATTCAGGGTTATATTGTTATTCGATTTCTCATGACCATGTTTAATATTGCAATGTTTACTACAACGTTTCTTTTGGGTTATTAGATTTAATTTTATTTATTTGTAATTTTTTATATGTATATCTTTATAGTGATTGAATTGCTTAACATAAAAAAAAGATTTGTGATAAATATGACGACTCCAATAATGTTTGTCATGGGACTATCCAGTTTATCCCTAATATATACATTTTTCAATAATTGGAAGACATGTCATTTATATTATGGTTGCGTTAATGGACCCATTTGTTTATTTATGCTAAGGTATATATTTAAGCATGCAGTTAATTGTTCTAAATTAGTGATTTTAGATTGAGTTAGTATGATGGGTGAAATATAGAAAATTGGGCCCGGTATAATTAATTTTTTTAGTAATGCATTTTCCACTTAAGTGCACACGTTGAATTAAAATAAATTCCATATAAATACAATTAATGTATAAGCATAAGAAAAAATTTTTAATTTAATTAATATTTAATCCAAATTTTACATTTTAAAGAATTCAAAAAATTTGAAAAATTTTCATAGATTAGCAGAAGTGATTCATAGAACTCAGAGGTTTTTTGCAGAGCCGAACATACTAATCTCCAGGCTACCTAATATGAAAAACAGGTCAAATGTTTTTTTGCTAACGATGCGTAGTGTCATATAGTCCTAGTCACCTATCCAAGGCTCCTTTAGTGACATGTTACATTCAATACAAAAAAAGATAACTACAAAAACATAATTGTTTGAAAAAATAGGCAACATTCATTTGAGCGATGTATTGTTAGAGTGATATATCTTAGAGCGACTTAATCATATATTTTCCTAATTAATCATACTTTTTCTTTTTTG
This sequence comes from Intoshia linei, assembly GCA_001642005.1. Lineage (NCBI taxonomy): Eukaryota > Metazoa > Orthonectida > Rhopaluridae > Intoshia > Intoshia linei. The sequence continues at coordinate 16,934 of LWCA01000707.1, read as the reverse complement.
ACCAAATTTTTGTGCGGTTTTTAAGGGAAGTTTTTTTTTTCCAATTTGTAAATATTTTGAAGATAAATTTGTGTCCAATATTTGGTAGGGTTTTTAAGGTAACATTTTTTTAATATTTTGAAAATAATTTTGGTCCAAGATTTGATAGGGTTTTTAAGGGATTTTTTTTCCAAATTTGTAAAGATTTTGAAGATAATTTTGGTCCCAATATTCGATAGGATTTTTAAGGGAACATTTTTTTAATATTTTGAAAATAATTTTTTGACTAACATTTTATGGGATTTTCAAAATCTTTAAAAGTGGCAAAAATTCTTTAAAAACCCCACCAAATTTAGGGACCAAAATTAACTTCAAAATTGTTAAAAATTGGATAAAAAAATTTCCCTAAAGAAACCCACAAAAATTTTGTGATAAAATCTATAATATGATCGTCATTTATCAATAAATTATTAAAATCGAAGATTATGTCGCTCTGAGACAGTGGTTCAAAATGTACACATGGCACATGTAAACAAATTAGGTGACATTCAAAAAAAAGTTTTATTCTTAATTTAGTAAATTAAAGCCCCATCGTGAAAATTTTTCGTTGAGATCCATCGATAGAAGGGTCTCGGATACGGTAGGTTCGGCACTGATAGTTCATCATAATTATGTTTGAAATTAATAATTTTTTTAATTACGCCATTGAGCTACTATATCAAAATTAATGTTAAATTTTTGATTTAAAGAGGAATGTATAATAAAAAAATGTAAGTATTACCTTAGTGACGTGTTCAGGATTAAGGGGATTTTTTTAAAAATTATGTGGTCCACAAACATTTTTATTTTGTGACAAGTGGTCCATGGTGAATAAAGTTTGGGTACCACTGCTCTAATATGTATCGCTCTAACAATACATCGCTCAAATAAATATCGCTTAAGTGAATATCGCTCTATAGAATGGACGTCGAAAAAAATACATTTATTATAAATAAATAATAAAAAGTTTTTATCTCTGATTTAGAGCAATACAATGTAAATGTAAAATTTAATTTTATAAAAAATATTAATCAATTTATAAAAATAGATTTCTTAAGAGATCTCCTAGTTGGATAAATCATGATAAAAACCTTGATATACATTTCACAAATTCTAGAAAAAAGCCAGAATTAACTGATATCAAAAGGGTACATGTAGAAATGATGATCTTAATCTAATTACACGCACCAAATTTTGTAATAATATTAACTCAACATCTGATATATTTACATTGCACACTGTGCAATGCACAGGTCGTTTGAAGATTAACGTTTAAATAATTATTTTATTTTTTATAAAAAAATTTTAAAATTTGTTCATATAAAATCTATGAAACTGATTAACCCACAAAAAGAAAATTTAAATAAAATACAAAGAGGTGCGTGTATTATATTATTGATGATAACAGATTTATATAATATATATACAATTATTATGAAATGTTTTTAGAGAAAAAGTTCTACCATACTCATGATTGCTCGAGACAAAACATTACGAATGAAAACTGTTGCTTTATATTGTTTGAGGTTTTACTTAAGTTAAAATTTACTTATTTATAAATTCTAGTTTTACTTCAAGTGCCATTTTTTATGGTATAAATATAAACGCAAATTCATACAATTCCAACCTTTACTTTTATTTACCAATTTATAACTCTGGAAGTATCCCTGCAGTGATTACAATAATTATACTGAAAAAAATTAATGCAAACAAAAAATACACCATTATTATAAATTTATTTATATCTATATGCGTTTTCATAGCTCTGCCGTTTTATGGAAACGGTAATCTATATATAATAATAGTAAAAATAGATAATTATAATGCTATAAATAATTATTGTAAAGTCGTTAATTAAGTAGTTGTCAAATGTAATATATGACTTGGTTGTTTATGTGTAAACAACCTTATTATCAATTTATCATTTAAATCAGGGGTTCTCAACCTTTTTTTAGAATCTCCCCTAAGCCAATAATTTACACATATCTTTTTAAACCGCCCCCTACATAATTCATAAAAAATTTGTTCTGTTACTCAATTTTGTAAATAATCGACCCGGAAAATCAATAGTTGTCTTAAAAAAATAGTAATACTTTTGTTATCTTAGACATTAGCAGAGTATAAAAATAATGTATCATTATAATTTAATTATAATATATTGTTTATAATTAACAATATAAATAATCTTATTTTGAATACTCTTAATATCAATTAATTTATAAATTAACTATTAGAAAATTGTATTAATGTTAAGATTTTGATACATTTATAATTTATTAAGTCTTGTTAGAGATTATTTGTTATTCTATGTATTTTCAGAACTAAAATAGAAAAATTTGCCAAAGGGAGCTATTTAATTAACAAGATAATTATTCACATATTGTATTGCCTATATTAAAATTTGACTGTATTTAGTCATTTGAGAACCATTATAATCATAATTATCATTAAAATATAAAAAATTTAGAAATTTATTCAGTAATTTGTATAATACTTGGCATCTACTTTAATGCAATAAACAAAACATATGGTTATATGTTAACGCCATACCAATACCCTGTGTCTCTGCGGGGATCTGGAGTATCATTTTTCATGTTTAGTTCTCGATTAGGAGTAGTCCTTGGATCATCTCTGTATTATGTTGATTTGATTTGAAAGAAATGTAATTATGTTAATTTTAGATGCAAACAAATACAATTATTATTTCTGTGATATATGCTTTGCTATGTCTATTTACTGCATTATTAGTTTTGTTTCACATACCCACTATTTCACCATACGAACATGAAGTTTTTTCAAAATCTTGTAATGAATCTGACGATTCTGGAATAGAGACAAGCATATCAAAGTAAAATAATTTTTTTTTAAATTTTTTTATATATTTTTGTTAGTAAAACAAATTATTCTAGTGAAAATGAAAATGTACCAGAAAATATCGAGGAAGGAAGTTGTCTCGTTATTAGATTTTAATAATATTGTGTTATATTTCGGATAGTTATTATATTAAAATTAATTTAATACATTTTGATTCATTTTTTATTATGTACTAGGTTTAAAGTTATGTACTATGTACGTACGTTATGCAAAAACTACCTAGCTTTGCCGAGGGCGGACTTTTTTAATTATGACAAAAAAATAAATTCAATAATAAAATCTAACTTAAAAATTATATTATTCACTATTATCAATCAATTAAAGGAGTGGTTCCCAAACTTGTTTCACGTGGACCCGTAATATCGCATTACCTTTTAATTTAAAGGGAATTATTTAACCTTAATTTTATTTTGTTAACATTAGTGTAAAGAATTTTAAAAACAATTTTGTGATCCCATGTTTTTAATTTATTGGAGAGAATGAGTGTATAATTTTAAAAATTAAGTCAAAACAGTATAATCCAAAAAATTCTCATAAATATCTTAAATTCCATAAAATAAAATTGTAAATACAGTCAAAATCTCATTTAACGAACGTCGACAATTTATTTTCTATATAAATGCCTAAATATCTGGTACAGTCAGACCTGTTGATAGTGAACTAATAGTGAACTTAACTGATATTACTATAATAACTTGACTTATATAGAAAATAAACTTAGATTTATGATTAATAATGTTTCATTTCACTGTCATTTTCATTGTTCATTATTTTTTTATAGTGAACATTAAAATTAATTAGTGAACCAAATGTTCACTATTTACAAGTTTGACTGTATTTAACGAATTTCTGATTAACGAAACGCGTAAATTCAATAATATTTTATTTTTTTAGTTTTTTTAATGTTGTTATGGTTATATGGCTTTAATTAAAATATTAGTAATATATTATTACTAATAATTAGATCGACTCTGTTATGAATTCATGGAATCTTTATATACATGTATAATAAAAAGTTGAATTATTTGTTCATATTAAATATAATTTTGATAAATTTAAGACATGTGTGTAGCAGCACATTTCTAATATTTTTGTTAAATTCATTTAACGAATATGCAATTTTAACGTTTTTCCATTTTCGTTAAATGAGATTTTGACTGTACCGGTATTTTTTTTACACTAAATAGTATATATTCAGTATCATCTTTCGAAAAATCGCATAAATCAATTTATAAGATTTTCATTCATATCTCTATTGAATTTATTGAATTTATTCAATTCACATTTTCTTTGAAATAATATAATTATAATTTTACATTTGTTGATCCAAAGATTTGAAAAATATAAAATGATAATATATAAAAAGTTATTTGCACCGAGAATGAGAAGATTTCTGGGTTTAAATTTTGTATTTATATCAACTGGAATAATCTGTATCAGAATAATCTTTTTTTAATTCTAGGATCATTAATTATTTCAAATTTTTTTAGTTTAAATAAAAAAGTTTCGAAATAAAAAAAATGAATACTAAAGTGACTTTTTGACGGTGAAGGCGTCCCTTTGTCAGATTCAAATTTTTTGTGTATTTTAACTGGATAAAAGTGTACCATGTGTAATTTTGTTTTAAATTTTTAAAAAAGTGTAATCTGTGGTTTTGATGATGAAAATTATCTTATTTTAGGTTTCCATTATGATAATGCTTATGATTTTAAAAACTATCATAGAATTTATGTTTTATAAAATTTTAGGACATGTTTCACTTGTAAAAAAAAGGGTAGTTTGTGGTTTTGATTATGAAGGTATGCGTTTCTGAGGCTGAGATTAACGAAAATGTTAATGATTTTAAAATGCTGATCAGAAATTATGTTTTATAAAATTTTTGGGCCGATTTGTTTTTAAACAATAACGAAAAATTGGGTTTTTGACGCTAAAGGACTCAAATTCTGAAGATGAAAAATAGATATCAACATCCCCTGGGGAAAACTGTATTAAACATTGGGTTTTTTAAATTATACGACTGTTAATGTTTTAAATATACGAACACACATTCAATTTTATATAAATAAATGTATGTTGAGTCAACATTATTGACCACAATAATTTTAGCTATTTAATGATATGCGTTTCATACGGATTTCGGAAAAAAGTTTTCATTTTGTTGACTTTTGTTATTATCATTAATTAATAAATAAAAATTTTTTTTAACCAAAAAAATATGTAATCGAAAGGAATAATTGAAAAAATAAAACCTCAACCTAAATTGAACAATTGTAAATTATGTATTATAATTTATAATACATATTGATGTACATTCAGCCTGAAAATGTTGTAACATGTAAATTACGTAAGTAAGTAATATCAATTATATTTTATCATACATGGTAATATTATCCATAAATTAATACTAAAATAGAAAATTTGGAATCCTAAATGTGTAATATGACCTAAAATACAACTTTTTCCACGTTATATAACACACAGAACGAGATCAATAATGTTTGCCATTGTAAACTAGATTTATTGGGATCAAAAGCTTTTAGTTGGTTTTATGTATAAAAACTTGTTTATGAAGCAATAATCAGACATGACTGATAAAACTGTAAAATTTCAAGTATCAATATTATCCAAGGGGAAATTGAATGTATATAAACGGTTTAATATCTTGAAAAAAATTTCCAATTACAATACCTCAAATGTTTATTTTGTTATATCAAGTCTGTGCGTCATTACATTTTGTTATGGACAAGCAAACATGGACATTGTATTTAGTTCGCTAGTTCCTGATTTTAAATGTGCGGATAATTATAATAGTACAAATGGAAATTACAAATTGTACTCGGTCCTAGTCTCAAGTGATGGTGATTTATTCAAAAATGAGAGCAAATGTACTCATACAGATGGTTTTATTTTTAATTATTTCTAATACAATTTTTTTCAACCAAGAATGCAATGCGTATATTTTTAGCGACAAATTTGGATATACGCTGCCCGTTCAGGTAGTCTTTAATAACTTTAATAATTTCATTCATCATTAGTGGAATCTTGTTTGCAATAGATCGTTTATTGTTGTACTTTTGAATTTATCTGTTTCACTTGGCATGGTTTTCGCTTGCTTTTGGTCAGGTATGTCAGCCGACAGGTAATTTCAATCGTGTTAATAAACCTTATTTATTTTTAATAGATTAGGTAGAAAGACGACAGCGAGCATTTGTTGTATTTTAAATATTGTGACGGAAATTACGTCACTTTTCGTGGCGAATGTTTATGTCTATATATTATGCCGCTTTTTTATTAGTATGTTCAACATTGCAATGTTCAGTACTTCGTTTCTTTTAGGTTTGAAACTTAAATTTTAAATTTTAAATTTTACCGCCTACATTTCAGTTAGTTTTAGAATTGGTTGACGTGGACAAACGTTTTATGATTAATATGATTACTCCGTTATGTTTTATTGGAGGGGTAACAAGTTTATCTGGAATATATGCATTTTTTCAAGATTGGTTCAAAATTCACGTGTATTATGGTTGCATAAACGGCCCAGTCTGTTTTTTATTGTTGAGGTTGAGTTTAATAAGCTGATTAAAGTGTTATTTACAGTTTAGATGTTTAAACAAATCTCCCAGTTGGATGAATCAATCGACACATTTGGATATTCATTTTGCTAATCCAAGAGACGATTTACAAATGGATCGAACGAAACGTGTACATTTTATTTAAAATTCAATTTTGTATCTAAATTTAGAGAAAAAGTTCTGCCATATTAATGATTATTCGTGATAGAACAATTCGCATGAAATCTGTTGCTCTGTATTTTCTGAGGTTTTTAAGGAATCTAGTATATTTAATTGTTATTTCATGTAGTTTTTCTTCGAGTGCTATATTTTATGGTATAAATATAAATGCTAAAGCATACAATCCAAATATTTATATTTATTTACCTATATACAATTCCGGATTTCTGCCGGCCATTTTAACTATAATTGTATTTAAAAAATACAATGTCAATAAAAAATATACAATTATTGTCAATTTGTTTCTTTCTACAGCTATTTTCATAGCTCTACCTTTTTATCAAAATAGTAATTTCTTTTGTACATAATGTTTATTTTTAAGGAATGTTTTCCATGATATGTATTATGATGGGTATATACCTGATATCAATCAATACTACGTATGGATACATGCTGACACCTTACCAATACCCTGTATCTCTTCGTGGATCCGGTGTTTCTTATTTTATGCTTTGTTCCAGACTCGGTGTTGTTCTCGGAGCATCACTTTTATATGTATTTTTGTGCAATTTGCATTTTTTTATTTTAATATCCCTTATTTTTAACATTTAGATTCAAACTAATACTGTCGTTATTTCTGTCATTTACTCAATTTTATGTACCATTACGGGAATACTCGTCATGTACCATATACCAATACTTTCTCCTTATGAACATGAAAATGAAAATACCAAACTTTCTCTTCATTCAGACGACTCTGGACTAGGAACCCATTCGTCAAGGTAATAATTTATTAAATACAGTATAAGTCCTTATTAACGGTATTGAAAATTCCGTTAATATGGAATTTTCCATATAATAACACCCTCGTTAACGGAATCTAATTTTTTTAAATAAAAACCATTAGATGGTCATATTTCTTGTTATTATGAGTTTTTCAATAATACATGACCAAATAATATACACCAAACATTATCAACGGGTCCATGAAAAATTTTATAAATTTTAAATAATTTACAGAAATGAAATAAAGTTAAAATGGATATTTCCGCAATGAGAGTAATTATTTCTAATTAACGCCATATAATTTAATATCGATTAAAAATTTGATAAAAAAATGTAATGAATTGACTTAATTAGTAAAAAAATTCTGATTAACGGACTAAATTTTTCTTAAGTACAAAATTTGTGTAACACGTTGTAGCACATCTATAGTATCACAATACAATAACAATAAACTTATTATAAACAAAGTACAACAATAACGATATCAACACTTGAACGATAATCACATTTATATACCACGAGCTTTATTATTAAAATAAATTTGTTTCTATAAATTTATACTTTAAAATACAATTGATCTTCCTCCTTTATCCGTATATCACTACACACGTTAACTTAAAATGACTAGCATCATAATTATACTAAAGCTTTTTTCTGTTAAAATTAAAAGCTTTAGATACATAAAATATTTTATTTTCTTCTTGATTAATGTTGATAACAATGGTAGATTATTAATTATATGAAATAAAATGACGTGCAAATATAGGTTAAGTGAAATGAAAATAAAAAAAATTTCATTTTATAATGCATGAGGTTCTCGGCTCAAATATTGTAACGGACCCCATTTCAAAATATTTATTTTTTTGGATAATTTATTTAAGTTGAAAATCTTTTGACGATGCAGATTCTTTAGTATGGGTAATATTGAGATCAATGACCAAATCACTAATATCGTTATCAACATTATTTTCATTTTTAAATTTCTAAATGATGTTAGATTAAAAGTTGTTACATTAACCTAATTAAACTTAAAAAAGGCAGTAAGTCTCTTTAAATTATTTTTAATTTTCATAATTAAGCATATATTAAAATAAAATGGCAAAGAAAAATCTACTTTTATTCTATACTCAATGGTTTATTATACATCTATTTAATCTAAGCAAACACAGTATGATTAATAAAGATGTAAATCAATTCGTAATAAAAAATTACTTGGTAAGATTCGTTCAAAAAGGGATCAATTTTCTATATTGAGATAATTTTCAAAAATGGCAATGTTACCTCGATTTTGACCAAGATTAGCCAAACTTTTTGCTGAAGGACAGTGTTGTAAAGTGTATCCCATGGACCAATAAATATAATAATGTTTAAATGAATTGAATTAAATAATTAAACAAGGGTGGATGGGATTTGTAATCAGAAAAATGGTCACGGCAAAAATGTTTTTTTATACTCCTGGTCTAAACTAGAATGGGTAAAATACGTCTCTGCGAACAAATTCATTGGATCCGCGAAGTGCTCAACTGAATATATAATTAATTAAATATAAAAAAAATTATAATACCATACCGTGAGGCATTTTTTATTAAAAATCAAATGGGTAACGGATAAGCTTGACTTATGATAATTTGGAAATTTTACTGCGACTATCAAATACTAATTTAAATCATAATTTTGATCTATCAGTCAATAATTTTTATTTGTAATTTACACCCGTATCTATTAACCTAAAGTTAAAAAAAAATTTTTTGTGATTCTCAAGAGAAAAATTACTATTTTTAAGGTTCAAAGATAGAAAAAAACCACCTTTCTTCACTACCGACCGGTAATTTACAATGAAATTGTTCCAAAAAAAATAAAAAAATACGATGGGATAAATTTAATAATTATGTTGAAAAAGTCTTTCCGGTACTGTAATGCGTAAATAATATATATTGATAGTGATAATAATATATTTAATAATATATAATAGTGAATAAATAACTTTATTTTAGTCTCATCTCTGAAAATAACCAAAATTTACCACAGGATATTAAAAAGGGCGGATGTATTGTTGTAAGCTTGTAATTTGTTAAATATTGTAAACCATACTAATGTATATAATAAACATTACCACAATTTGTGATATTAATTCAATAACTAAAAATATTTAATTTGATAATATATTCAAACGGCTAAAAGGAAATTTTCAAGTCATTTAACAACATTATTATTTCTTCGAAGAGCTAATTTGGCCTTATTAACAGGAATCAAGTTTGTTTTTTTATTGTCTACTAGGACTTTATATGTAGCCGTAACGGAATCCTAAAAGTGAATTATTAAACTTGACATTATTCACAAATACCTTCATAACTTCACAGGCATTTTTATTTAAGTTTATATTTATTTGATCAGTTTTTTCTATTTTCATCCAGGCATCTTTTAATACATTATCTAATGAAATTCGTTTGAGAGGATTACAATGCAACAATTTTTGCAGTAAATTCTAGAATAAAATTATTCGCGTCAAAATGAATAATAAGGTATAATCAGAATGCGTACCTTGGCTGAATTTGAAATAACTTTCCAATTTCCGTCTTCCATTGCTAATTTGCATTTTGTAATTCTTTCGTATATAACCTCGGGAGAATCAGTTTGCAGGGTAGCAAATGGAGAATGACTAAAAGTATTAGACATACATAACGTGCAAATAAGCTCACCCCGCCAACATTGTGTACATTATGATGCCTATACTCCAAGTATCTGCCGCAGAGTCGTGTCCTTGTTTGGTTAATACCTATAATTTCATTTCATATACCTTCAAGAATAAAACCTCTGGAGCAACATAATTCGAAGTGTAACAAGGTGTCATGAGTAAGCCATTGTCAGCCCTCATTTGCCTAGCAAAGCCGAAATCTATAATTCGCAATTCGTGTAAATTTAAATCACTATTTAAAAATAAAACATTGGATGGTTTAACATCTCGATGAACCACCTAATAATGAAATTAAACCATTTCTCACAGTATATTAATACGCGATTTTTATGAAGGTAAGCAATGGTTTTTACGATGCACTTAATAACTTCTTTAACATCATATTCAGTAAATGTAGTTTTTGATGTAATCAAATCAAATAATTCTCCACCTTGAAGGTATTCCATAACCATATAAATACTAGTGTTATCTTCCAGTATCTAATATAAATTTAACTAAATTTTATTTTCTAAATTTACGTCATAAACATTGACAATATTAGGATGGCTAGAGTAACGCAATATTATTTCAATTTCTTCATAAGGATTTGCGTTTACTGCTTTATCCATTACCTATATTGAAAGAAAAATTTAAATTTAAGTAATCATATTACCTTCACTGCGTATTGTTTTCCAGATGTTATATGTTTACATTTGTATACTTTTGAAAAGGTTCCAGTTCCCACCAACTGAACATTTTAAAAATAATAAATTGATAGAAATTATAAAATTTATACTAATATGTAAATAATAAATAAATACTTCGTGAAGATCGTAATCAGAGGAAAATTCCTTAAATTTAATTCCAAGAGCTTTGGCAGTGCGTAAATTTTCGTCGCTAATTAAAATTCTACCATCAGGTATAACATTAGTAACTGGACGAGCTTTTTGAGTAGCACCTTGTAGCGCTGGAGCAACATAACTAAAGCCTCGGAATACTGTTCGTTCGCTAACACTTATCGCCACACCTGGTGAATCTATTCAAATTTTTAAGGAAACATACTTAATGTAATACTGAATGGTATTTTTGAAGTAAATTCTGGATCAAAACAAAACGCATCATCTGCTGGATTTATGGCAGGCTTGAAAGGAGGCTCATTTTTTAAATTGTACAAATTATCCCAATTAATATCACAGAAAAATTCGTGCTTTTTAAGATCAATTACTCCATCTCCACAATATCCTATACAAAATATTTTAAAATTTAGCTATTTCAGAATATTTTTACAATAATTAAAAAAAAATTACCTAATCGGTTTTTGGGATTTCTTTTGAATATACAACGTAGAAAACTTTGGGCATCTTCAGACAGATACGTGGGCATGGCCAGTTTAGCTCTAAGAATTATCAAATGTTTTTAATTATTAAACTTCATAATCATTTCCATAGTGTCCTTTCTAGTTTTTCCATGAAATGGCAGAGTTCCTGTAAGCATTTCAAACTAAATTTATATATTAACAGTAAATTATTAAAACTAAAAAGTACCATTAAAACAGCAAATGACCACCTAAATTAATACAAACTCAGTTAATGGTAAATGCAAAATAATTACCAATCTGCAGCCGTTCCATGACCATGTCTATTGACTACCTCAGGTGCCATATATCTAAAAAATATAATATAAATATAAATATTATAATTATAAAATCCATCATAAATATATTTCACCTAACCATATCAAAGAAATATAATCAAATCTACTTATATATCAGAATTCCTCAACTTTTAATTTAGTTTAAGATTATATTTAAAAGGACGCATAGGGTAATTTTTTTGACTAAATTTTAAAAGCGGGCTTTAGATTAATTCTTATAAAAATGTAAAATGACGGTATTTATAAAAAATTATGATCCAATTGTAAAGGTTTGGGGTAATTTATTAACCAACTAACAAAAGGGATTAAAAACATTTTACATTTGAAATATATTTTTTTAAATTTGAAAGGTTTTTTGGTTAATTTTTGATCCACAAAAATTAAAATGAAAGTATATTTATATAGAAATTTTATTACCCAAATACGAAAGTTCACTGTACATTATTAATCAACTTATGAAGGGAATTATAAACGTATAGAAAATATTTTATTTTAAATAATACAAGTTTTTAGGCATTTTTGGACCAAACATAAAACTGAGTTAGGGTCATTTTTTCACCAACTTATGAAATTCAGGCCAAGTAGTAAAAATTTCCATCAATTTAAAAAAGTTTAAGGTAAATTATTAACCAACAAATGTAATAATGACTAGAAAATTGATTATTTCAATTATAAATTTCTATAAATGGTTAAACACTATGAATAATTATAATTTTTATTAAAAATAAACGATAAATCGACTATAAAAAAAAAATTAAAGTAAATTTTAAACAAATATTAAATTAATAATACTTAATCTTTATTGTCAATCTTTCCAGGAAATCCTATATTAATGCGATTTATTTTAAATTATAACGAAAAATTTTAACATTTTCATGTCGATAACTTTTCATACTTTTAATGTATTACTTTAAAACTTTACAAAAACCTAAGCAAATGTAAAACACTAAATCTACATTCTCATTATTATGAATCTATAACTTTTGAATATTGATTAAAAAATTACTCAACTGTACCACAGAAAGAAAATGTTCGATCATCATTAAATATTGATTCCTTACTTAATCCAAAATCAGTAAGTTTCAAATGACCAGAAACGTCCAGTAAAATACTAAACAATTTTAAAATAAATTAACAAATAAAAAAATACTTTTCCGGCTTTAAATCGCGATATATAATTCCTAGACCATGTAAATGTTCTAAAGCTAGAGCTAACTCGGCAAGGTAAAATTTAACGTCGGCTTCAGTAAACATAATCTAATTATTAATTGATTGCAATTAAAAAACTGTATATCAAAACCTCCTTAGATAGACGCGTAAATAAATCTCCACCTTTAAGAAACTGCAAAACTAGGTATAGTTTACCTTCCGTTTGAAAGGCTAAAAATTAAATTAAATTGTAGTCAAATAATTATTTAAAAACTAGTGTACCATAATGCAATCTGACTATAAATGGATGTCGAATATCGGCAAGAATATCTCTCTCCATTTTAGATCGAACACGGTCTCTTACTAAGATAAATAAAAATTAAATTATTGTTGAAAACTGTTGAATAAAAACAGTACCTTTAAGGGTGGCTTTCTTTAACACTTTCATTGCGTAAAGTTTTTTATCGTCGGATCCTCCGACCTTTTTAACAAGAAATACCTTCCCAAAGGATCCTTGTCCCAAGATTTTTAAAAGTTGAAAATCTTTTGACGATGCGGATTCTTTAGTATGGGTAATATTGAGATCAATGACCAAATCACTAATATCGTTATCAACATTATTTTCATTTTTAAATTTCTAAATGATGTTAGATTAAAAGTTGTTACATTAACCTAATTAAACTTAAAAAAGGCAGTAAGTCTCTTTAAATTATTTTTAATTTTCATAATTAATTAAGCATATATTAAAATAAAATGGCAAAGAAAAATCTGATTTTATTCTATACTCAATGGTTTCTTATACATCTATTTAATCTAAGCAAACACAGTATGATTAATAAAGATGTAAATCAATTCGTAATAAAAAATTACTTGGTAAGATTCGTTCAAAAAGGGATCAATTTTCTATATTGAGATAATTTTCAAAAATGGCAATGTTACCTCGATTTTGACTTTACTATGGTCATTAAAAAGAATATTCCTGAGTGGTGCCATTACATATGTATAAAAAATGTTTTATGTAAATATTCGATTTAGGTCTGTTTATTTTTCTGATATTAATACAAATATAATGTAATGCACCAATTAATTGTAATTACCTTTAGATACAATCAATACTTCTTTAGTTTTCATTGCATTCACTTATGGTTTAACTTTATTGTAATGTTGGAGTCGGTTAAATACAATTTGTTTCAATTTTTTTTATAAAAATCTACTTGGTAACTTGAATTAGATATTAATTAACTACAAATGTATTATGTAACAAATTATTATTAATAATAAACAATACATTCTATTAGTAAGATATTTTAACGTCAATTGACTGGTTTTAAATTCTAAATCTGTAGTATAGAGTCTGTACAGTACACTATACGGATACTTTTATATTGGCAAAGTGGAGACATATTTAAATTATGAATAATACATTTGTAGATCAAAATAATCTAATTGTATTAGTAAAGTGTAAACTGTGTGCAAATACAAAATACAATCATACAATTGAATGTGGTACATAATAAATGTATTTGTATAAAAATAATACAAAAAATATATTTAAACTTTATTAATTTGTAAATGTAATAAGACTAATAACTTTATTATATATGCAATTTGTAATATATCAATGACCACAATAAGATTTTTTCAGCAGACTGATTTGCCCAAAATTTCCGCAATGTAACTTCAACAAGAATATTTCTCACATATTTTTAGAAATTTTGATGAACTGACTGTGACTGTAATTTACCATTTAATATTCAAGTTTATTATTGAATTTTATTAGTTTCATCCAACTTACTATTTTGATCATATTTTGAAATTTCCTAGTTTATGCTTTGTTGCAGAAAATTTGAATGGCGATATTATGGGATATAGTAATTTTTAATAAATGTTTAAGATAACATTAACTTTTTTATTCATAAGAGAATAATCTAAATTAATAATCGTTATTCTTTTGAAGTAATTTAAATTCGTTAGTGGACCCAAGTCTAGAGTCCGGGCTAGAGCAGTGATTTTCAAACTTTTTCCAGCAGGCACCACTTCCCAAAAAATGCATGCGGGTTACGTAACTTTTAAAAAAAATTAAAGATTTAATCTTCAGTGTTGCCAGAAAATAAAGGGAGTTTCTTTCAAATTAGTTTGAATATTGTAATATTTATTTTTTAAGGTAAAACTTCAAATTAAAAACAGCAGAGAATGATAGTTAAAAATTTTAACCCAATAGAGTCATTCAAAATTACGTCAACACCACAAATATTTTATTTAAATTTCATGTATTAATTCATAACTTATAAACAATTAAAAATAACTATTTAATGTTGCCGACTTTAATTAAAATCAAAATTTGTGGTTAAAATGATGTATGATAATCAAATATTTGTTTGGGTAGTTTCATGAAAATTTGAATTGAAAATTATAAAAAATATTAAAAAAACGATCCAAAAGTATGTCAACACTTATTAAAACGGACTAAAATAAATTTAGTATTTTGTATGATGGCCCTATTGAGATATATCATGTTTCCATTTGATTTTGTTGGGTAACAATATTTGAACATTACTTTATTATTATTTCGCTCAATTTGGTTTGTGTATAGATATTTTGGCATAATTCGTTTATTCTGGCATTGAGCCTTGGCCATACACAGGGATCGGAAAAAATTAATTGACTAAATATGTCAGCAATTAATTAATTGAGTTTTAGGTTTATGATACATTAAATTGCAACTTTTTATTTTTACAAACTTGTTTTACGGTAAACTCGTAAATGAAAATAAAGAGTATATTTATTTAATTCAAGAAACAATTCCATTTCCAAGCTTTCAAGATTAAGACGTTGCCTTAAATTATTGAATGAAAAGCCGGCTAAACTAACGAATCGTTCCACGATATTCGATGTTGGTATAACAAATTCACAATCCTTGTAATTGGACACAATGTTTTTTGTTTTAATTTTTTTTTTGAATTATTGATGCAGCGAAATCTCAATTGATACATTCGATAACTATATTATTAATAGACATTTTTAACAATTGCGATGTTGCACCAACTTCAATATTATTTAAATTATCTTCATAACCAGTCATAATCTTAACAATTCCTGTTTCAAAATTTTTTGAATTTACAATATTTGATTCAGTTGATAAATGTTGTGACATGCATAGATATAGGCTAATGTCTACCCTTTTTTCCTTTCTACGTTAAAAATGACATTTTTTTCTCAAAAACTTTTTTTTAATATGGAGATAGTATGGAGATAATAAGAATGTCATTTTTAACGTAGAGAGGGGAAAAGGGTAGATTTTGCCTACCGCTGTGGGGTCAAAAAGAATTATAACTGTTAAGCAGTCAATTGGACCCTGAAGTGCTGAAGTTATGCTGTAAATTTTTTCAAATGGACATTCAATTTTTGTAAATTATCATTTTCTCTAACATTCAACATCTTATCTATTAATGGAGTGTCATCAAAA
Source organism: Intoshia linei (assembly GCA_001642005.1). Classification (NCBI taxonomy): domain Eukaryota; kingdom Metazoa; phylum Orthonectida; family Rhopaluridae; genus Intoshia; species Intoshia linei. The sequence goes on along the minus strand of LWCA01000707.1, from coordinate 583 downwards.
TTTACTAAGTATTCTTTTACTTGAAAATACTGACGAACTATTTCCGCTGTACTACTCCACCGAGTCTTGCAGCTCTGGACTAGACATAAATCTGTGAAATGGTGCAGTTTAACAGTTAATAATATCGTTTTTAACTTTCTCATTAAGATGTTGACTTTATTCAAAACAATCTCATGTTTCAAGATATATTTATTTACACTTAAGTTAAATTTATGAGAATCAAACCCACAAGAGGTTTATGACATTTATCACTAAGTGATTTGTTTGCTGCACAATTATCATTAATTAAACAGACAACATTATCAAAACTAATATTATAAAGTTTTAAAACCCATAAAATAAAATTGAAATGAGCTTCTACATCAAAATTCTTTTTTATCCATTGGTGAAAAAACTCAATAAATATTAAGCCGAAATTTTTATTCGTCATGATAGATAAGTAGTTTTGGCGTTAAATTTAACACCAAATAATCTAAAATTGATAGTACGTATTTTTTCTGGTCACTTTAATTTAAGCTTTAATACATTTTGTAGTAAATACTTGTTATAAGTTTTAATCAAAATAAATACAAATTAAAACGTA
>LWCA01000507.1:0-25081 GCA_001642005.1 Intoshia linei | reverse complement strand
TAAATTAAAATTATATTGGCAACCCTCACAATAATTTGGTAACAGATATAATATATAGATATAGATGTAATAGATAATAGATATAATATTCAAATTTCCCTTTAAAATCTGTCATAAAATTACTCTTATAAATGGTTATATCTGCTAAATTATATGCAATTCATATATGCATTGAATAAAATTCAAATATAATTATCAAAAAATGTGCAATTAAGAATTTTATTATGAAAAAAAAATTCCCGAATATATTGTGAAAGATTAATTTAACTATTGCTTCTTAAAAATGACTTAAAAGTTATTTTAACAAAAAATATGTAATAAATTTTGGTATATTATGGAATCTCTGTATTGACCATATTCATTGCAAACATGACTTTATTTTTGCAAACATGACTAACAAGATCGTGAATGTTTTGTATTTGAATGAATTTATTATATTGTAAATAACCAGAATTCGAGAAATTAAATCGTTAATAAAATCCAAAAAAATAAACTGTATAACTAAACATGGAGAACAATATTATACAGGCAGTACCACGTTTAAAAGCTCAAACGCCGATTTCCGTTAAAATAAAGTTCAGTTTAAATTTTTTTATAATATTTATACAGTGATATTTAAAATGACAAACGCAACTCGAATAGATAGCGTTAAATATTTTTGATTGCAAATTAGTTTTTTTATTTTAAAAATACACACTTTTAGTGCTAATTGCCATTGATTCTTTGATGGGTGTGACACCCTAGTGTCCATAAGTACTTACATTAACATTAACAAAAGTACTTATTTTTAAATGTCAAAAATAAGTACGGAATAAGTACTCATAAATACCATAGATAATTTTAGTCAATATTTTACTTGTAATTTTTCACATTTTTAATAAAGTGAAGTTTTAATAAATTTATATTTTATACAAACACACTTTATATCGTTTAATTTGGATCACTTCAAATTTATTAATTAATAAAAATTAATTATTTTGTAATTATGCCAAAAAAAATTATAATTGTAAAGAGAGTTTATTGATTTTTACAAACCCTTGTAAAATCATAGTGAATTATGCAAAAAAATAATTTGCAATGATAAATACCAATAAAATTAACATTTACATTTCATATTTTAAATTTCAAATTGTTAGAACTTTCAATTAAAATTTTATTGTTCTTTTTGTTTCTGAGACATTTCGAAAAATACTCATTTAGCACTTAATCTGGACACTCTAATTTAATACCTATTTTTTTAAGTTAAAAATACAGTCTAACTCGTCAATAATGAATTTCGATGATAATGTACGAGTTTTAATCAAAATTTATCCCTTCTATAGTAAAAAAACTGTATATAAAATTCCACCTGGTAATTTTTATTACATTCAATATTTCATATATTTATTGTAGTTTGTAACGTTCCTTTTTACCAAAATTGGAAAACGTACAGAAACTAAGAAAAATTAATTTTCCATTTTGTCATATTATTTTTTAGAAATTTTTAAGTATTTTTAAATTAGCTTGACTGTTATGTACGTTGTACAAAGAGTAACTAGCTCTGCAGTTATTAGACTTTGTAGTTACGAAGAATTTCGTTGTTAAGTTTTGAAGTAAAAGAGAAACTGATACAATTGTTAACCGTTCACATAAAATTAATTGCCTATTGGCTGTTTTGAGTCCTACACCGCTGGAATAACTTATTTATTTAATTGTAGCAGATAAATAAAGAAGATTAATTTTAATATTAGGTAGCCATTTAAAAAATTTTTAACAATCAGGAGTTTGCATCTGATTTGGCGCAATGTGTGAATGAAAGATTTGAAGCAGCTTACAGATTAACTCAAATGTGTACTATACGAATGAGTTTTGTTAAAGGATGGGGATATCACTACAGGTTAGAATATTTAATTTAAATTTTAACAATACCTCAATATATTTAGGAGACAATTTGTTACAGAAACTTCGTGTTGGGTTGAAATTCAATTAAATGGCCCATTGCGTTGGCTCGATAGAGTTATAACGCATATGGGTTCACCACATTTAACTTGTTCCAGTATGTCATAAATAATATCATTTCTGGATTAAAATAGTTGCTTTCATTTATTAACATTATATTCATCATATATTCCTTAAAATATTTTAAAAAATTTTAAAGTGGAATAAACATTATTTTATTAATAAAAATAATTTTTATTTAATTTTTTGTATTTTCGAAGGAGGTTCAGTATTTTTGGTGTTTTTAACAACATTATCAGAATTATTTTCAATATTATTCAAGTTGAAACTTTTTTTAATAATTACTTCAACATATTCTTGAAGTGATAATTTTTGATCGTTTGGATTATTTGACAAAAGCATACTAACTTTGCTAGTTGAAATTACTCGAAGAGCAATCCAGTTATAAAATTCATTTCGAGTCATTCTAAAAGATATTTTCAATTGAAAGTCACTTTGACAATCTCTTTAAATTATCCATAAAAATTTGAAAATTTTCGCAATAAAAAACCAAGACCAGAGTAAAATGACTGTAATAAAGCAAAAAATATATACCGACTATTTTTAGTAATTGAATCATCTTCAAGTTCCTTGGCAGCTTTATCGAAATAATTGGTTATAGCTGGAACATTTACTCTATATAAAATTGAAAAAATATTTTAAAAAGCAAACGGTTTTTCCGAAATTTTTTGATTAAAATTTTGCTTAACAATCCAATGATGACTGAGGTTTGAAATGTCAAAATTACTTTTTGTTTCATCTTCTAATTCATCTATATAATCTGAAAAGGTAAACGCTTTAGTTTCTCTATATATATAAAATGTATATTCATCAAACTAAAATAACTTTTCACATTTCAAACCTTCCAATACATCAGTTATGTCCTCTTTGGCAAATTTTGCACATCCTTCATTTTTCCAATTTTCCCACATTCTGTCATGTGTACATTGAAACTAAATATTTATAAATGTGGTGTATCTAAATAATTTTTACTTTTATGGAAGCCACAAACGTTTTATCAATGTGAGGTATCATCAACATTAACTCTACAATAAGTTTTTCAATAGTGCACAGCCATTTAATATTTTCTTCGTTTATTGATAAATTTGTCCTACATTTAAAAATATTAAATTTAACAAAGATTCAATCAGAACCTAACCTACCAATTTGAGGTCACCCGAAAATGAAAAATAGACCCTAAAAAATTGCAAACGATACGTAGCGCCATTAGCCCTTGCCAAATCTCCACGTCTCTCGACGTGACATTTTAAATTAAACACAATATAGTTATGATATTCAAGATTACATAATTATTGTCAATTTAGAAAAAGTAGGCCCCAATTTTACAAAAAAATTTTCGCGAACCCACAAAATGGGTCTCAGATACAGTAGGTTCGGCACTAGATTTCCTAGGTGAAGTTTTAAAATTATGTTAATACCTTTTAATATTTTCATGACTTAAAATAAAATTGACCAAAATATGTAATTGTATCAGCAAACATTTTCTAAAATGTTTGTTTTCAATTTGTATGCAAGTCAGCTAAAATTTAAATTTTAAGAAAAAAATACACATCTCTTGAACTGATGTAAATTTAAATTATTGATAATTTTAACATACCTTTGAATTTGTTAAATATCTCAAAAATTTTTTTTTGGTTATTTCTTTACAAATCGAATCTTGTGCTGTTAAATTGTCGATCAATTTCCGACTTCTTAAACATCTCAATACTTGAACCAAAGACTAAATAAAATCAAAACAATAATTTAATTTAACAAAAAAATTGGTACCCCTTGAAAATGCTTCCATTTTTCTGGTATATAACAATTTAATGGATTTCTACAATATTCTTGCAGAACCCACAATGAACGATAAAGTTCATAAGTTAAACATCTAGATATATTTAAAACGTTAACATTAATAAAATATAAACGATGGTGTTTCATCAACAACATTCTTTTCTTTCAAAGACGCTATTTTGCAGTCAGATTCCTAATTTAAAATTCAAAGAAAATAAATCAACGGTTTAAAATTCAAATGAAACATACTGCATCGATGTCTAAATCCAAATCATTAATTTCACTCAGAAGATTTAAGCCTAAATTTAAATTTACATAATGACATTATTTTTGTGTATTACCGGATTTTTCAGACAAAGGAAACAAAGATGATAAGTATTTTTGAACATTAAAACTGAATTCTGAATCGATTGTCTTTGAAATTCTTTTTAGTAAATCTAGAGAAAAATTTATTTCATTCAAATATATTGAACATTGAATATTGATATTTACGATTTCCCGAAAAAAATTGAGACATACTTGTATTTAATTTATGTTTATTACTACTATGAAAATATGATTATATTATAATATTTAAAATTTACCATTTCAAAAATCCCACCACTAATATAATTTAATCAAAAATACCATTTCAAGCCATCATGGAAAAATTGACTTACACCGATATTCTTTTCAAAAATCCGATTTTACGAAATCTTATAAAAAAATCCACTTCATCAAACCACAAATAAAAAATCTACTTTTCCAGCCCTTAATGGAAAAATATCCTTTTTCCAATACTTTTTTTAAAAATCTCTTATTCCAACCACAAATTACTAACGCTTGATGGAATTATCCTCTTTTTCCAATATTATTTTGAAAAATATTATGAGTTGTTACGAATTGGAACGCTATCATCAAGATTTTCAAAATTAAAGGAAACCCTTATGACCGTTCAACTTACGTCAACACAAAATGAAAAAAAATTTCTATACTGCTTCTAATTTCGTTACAAAACGTAGAACGCGTTTAAAAGACGAATCTATCAATATTATGTGTTTTGAAACACTTTTTCAACAATCTGAAATAAATAAATTTTTTTCTAATTAAATTTGTAAATTTCAATCTAGTAATCAAATCAAATTTCTTTTTGTTTCTAAAATTAATTAAGGTCTCTAAAATGTTTAATGCTTATTAATTTTTAAAATATTATATATGAATAAATAATTTTTAATTTTTCGGGAAATCACAATCACTAATGAGAATAAGCTCTACAACAGACGAAAGACATGTATTAAATGTAAAATAGTTTGTGATACATCAGTTAATTGAATATGAGCTGTTTTGTTAAGTAGTGAATTATTTTAGAGGTGTCAAATCGAAATTTAATAATTGATATTTTCATTTCATATTGATGGGCGTATCTTTTAAAAAATTAGGGATATGTATCTATGAGTACATGGTAAATATGGTACTTAACGTTGCAGAACTATGTATTAGTAAATCAAACATACTGTTGCACATTCGTAACATTATAATTTTTGAATTTTCTAATAACTAAAAGAAAATAATGTTAAATACAAATATAAAATACCTCTTTCATTTCGTCATTTTTTAATTGAATAGTCATGATATTGAATAAATTGGAACAATATTGTATTGGTGTAATATAAAATATATCTGCTAATATCGTTATACAGTTTTTAGGTAATGTGAATTCTAATTAAATATTTAATTAAATATTTAATTAACAAGAAATAATATTTACAATTAATAATGCCACGAAAACTAACTAATTCACCTTTTTAGGCGATATTTGTTCAAAAGTTGATTTTTCATGTCATAAATATTAAATGCACAGTCATCAAATACCCTTTATCTTAGGGAACCGTCCACTTTTGATGCTCCACGGGTCTGGGTAAAACTGAAAAAATTGTAAACAATTTTAAAAATATTCACATGGCCATTTCACACAAAATGTAACGTAATCTGTATGTTTAATGTAATATACACGTGGCCAAGTTGAGAAATACTGAATAATTGTTAATATCACAAAATTACATAAACTTACTTCTTTTAATACAACAAACAAAAAGTTTCATTAATTTTTTGATAGGAAAATTTTTATATTCATTTTTATTCATCTAAAATATAATGTATATAAGAGTCAATCATATTTTGTATATATACATCGAAGGACTGATAACACCACATACTTGTATAAATCGGTGGTTACTAAATGGAATCTAGGTTCACCAGGACACAAAGTTTCAAGGGATCCCTGAGTTTCAATTCATTTAATTTTTTAAAATTAATATTTAGCGGCCTAAACAATCCTTCACTGGCCTGGATTTGACAAATGTATATTTACGAGAAAAATGGTTATCATATTGGAAATTATAATTTTTGTAATTTCTCCATTTCGAAAATGAAGATCTCAATTTATAAAAATAAATAAATCATTTCTGTTTTTTGTGATATTGGAGGGCCCAGAATATTTTAATAATTTTTTTGACAACCACTGGCATGGAGAAATTAATTTCAACAAAATATGTATTTTATCTGTATTTTTTAAATTCAGAGGCTCTTAGTTTTCCTCCAGGTAAAAAGTAAACTACATACTTTACTTTGTAAATTTATGTAGGTGTTTTGATAGAGAAATTTATACCATTTTCTGTTCGGAAAAAACTGAATAAGATTTTTGTTTTTAAAATATTGCGACGATCAGTTTTGTAAATAAATGGTCCAAAATTAATTTGAACTGTTCATTAAAAAATGACAAAACTTTTAAATTACATAATTGAGGATATATTTTCTCAATTCACTTTCAATGCTTGCACTTTTTGAGTACCTAAACAATACAATGGATAAATTAATATTATAGCATCATGCAATTTTCATGTTTAATTGTGCCCCTATAATAAATATTTATATCTATTTAATAAGCCTTATGAGGTTATTTAAAAGAAAAATGTTATAAATGAAAATAAATAATTTTTTCATGCAAAAACATTTTAAACTTGGAAAATACTACAATGTATAAATAATAATTACTTTTCAATGGCAATCGCGATATTATCAACATTATTTTCCTCACCAAAATAAACCTAAATAAAAAATAACATTGAGTATAATGATAATTAAATGTTGTTTTACAAGAAAAAAATAAAAACTAGAGTAATACAAAAGAGATACTAAAACTGTACAAGTCGATCGTGATGACCAAAAAAATAAAGATTGTGAGAGTGTAAATTAATGAAAAAAATCTTTATCAAGTGAATCTTACTTAATTTACCAAGGTGTTTTCGTCGTGGCTCAGTTTGCCATATATAAATCACATGAATCGGCGAAAAAGTAGTAAGTTGTAATGCATTAAATATACATTTTTCGTGAATTTGCAAATATTTTGATTAAGCATACATACAATACAATGTATCATTCCATAAGTTCACATGAATAACTTTGACAATTCCTATTGCAAATTATACAATTCATCTCAAAATACATCGCCCCTTGCATTCCAAGGTATAATACGTAAAATAGTAAATTAGATAATATGAAGCAAAAATTTACATAAAATTTCGTCTAGGCTCAAAGGAGGGGTTTCGAATATGATAGGTTCGTCTCTTCCTTTCAAGTTACCCTGATGCAGACAATTACTACACTCTTCATTATATATTAATATTAGATTTAAGATTATAAATGATGAAGCACTGACCACCAGAAACAGGAGATTATGTATATTATCTATAAACAAAAATTACATTTAATTCTGTATTCAAAAGAGACATCTAGATTTTAATTTGATGAAACTTATTTATAATTTTAAATCTATTTCCATAACAATGTATCTTTGACTTATGTAAAATTGAATGTCTGTGGTGTGTTACCGACGGTAACTTACCGTATACATCAGTGATTGCAAAATGTGTGTTTTCGTGTTAAAAATACACACTTGACGTATTTTGCAACACAATTCACAAAATCTGCGCCTTAAAAATTAATGTACAAATAATGCACTAATCAAGAAACAGGTTCCATGAGTAAACAAAATTCACTTGCGTATCATTTAAAATTTAAATATAAAAAGTTTGTTCAATACATTATTTATTACAATCCTTTGCAATTTTGGAAAAATTCAACTAAATATGTTAATAAACTTTATACAGTGAAGATTCGATTAATTATTGATACACAATTGGTATTTTTAAGTATTTATTAAATTGGTACTGAATATATATTATCACAATGAAAATGACAAAATAGGTGTTTATAATTTTTTTTTTTTGAATTAATGCTATTTATGACAATTTTTAGGATTTAACTGTTTTTACTTTATTTTTAATATTACACACATTCTGTCCAATAAATTAAAAAATGGGATAACAATTTTTTTTAAAATTCCTTTACACAAATGTTAACAAACAAAAAATTAAGTGGAATAATTCACTTTAAAGTAAAAAGTAATGTGATATGACGGTTCCACCTGAAACAAGTTTGGGAATCACTCTTTTAAAGGATTGATAATAGTAAATAGTAGGATTTTTGAATTAGATTTTTAACGTGAATTTATTTTTTAAATATAATAAAAATATGCTCTCGGCAGAGGTAGGTACTGTTTGTACTTGATACATAAGAGTTAACCTATTTACGGTATAAATTTAATGAATAATTTTTCAGTAAATTAATGTAAATGAAGGATTGTAATTTGTATATAACATAATTATTATATGCATTAGTTACTAATTAATTGCACGTTAAAAATTTAATTTTTATTCTAAACAAAATGCGAATGCATTCTAAAAATGAGATGTTAAATTGTAAAATGAATGAATACAAAACAGGATGGTGTAAAATTTTCACAAAGAACAATTCTGTTACTATTGCCATCCTTAGTATTAGTTGACAAATGCGAAATTTCATTGAATACAAGCATAGTGCACTCGGTGCACCGTCTGGCTCTAAAGCTACTCATAAACTGCTCAGAAATTGTATATAACTATGTAATTGGTAATTATCTAGTAATAAATTTCAATGAATGTTTCCATTTTGCATATAAATATTTGAATTTTCCATAATTTAAGAAAAACCGGTACATAGTCAATCAATAAAAATTAGAAACACGTGTTGACTCAACCAAGAATCTTGTTATTTTTAAATATTGAAAATGTCACCTTTACCAGACTTTTTTAAATTTACTGGAAATTCAGCAATTATAAAAAGACTATTATCAATGCAAGTTATTTCTCCTCAACCAAATGAATATCCTGGTTCAGAACGAGTTGAACCATTACCTATTGAACCTATCGACCCAAGAATCATTAAAGCTTTCTCCATATTTTTAACAAAAAAACTAAAAAATCATAATGAAACCTTATTAGAATTGGAAAAGGTTCTAACCGGCAACTATTCTACCGAGACACCGTGCATTTTATACAAACGTGAAAGTTCAGATGGTAGTGTTAATATTAACGGCCAATTGTTATGTCCGTTTTTTATCAGTTGTAAATTTTGGCAATGGCCTTTACTTGTTACAGAAAAAGAAATAGATCCTTTTAGAACCTGTCCAAATTCTTATTTTAATAAAACCTCTACAGATATTTGCATCAATCCTTATCATTATCAAAAAGTGAAAACTACTGAACTAACTGTATATGTCCCTAAAATTTGCGAATCCATTGATAATGATGTTGATATGACTTGCAAAGAAAAAAAACTCAGAACTCCCATGGCTGCAGATGAAAATGATGCAATGATGGTTGTTCAAAATCGAACCATTTCTCGTATTGAAAATGAAGAATGCGACCATGAACATGAACCTACCAGAAATCTTAGTTTACATTATTTTCCTGAATCGACTCCCATTACCTACACGGAACCTAACCATTGGTGTAGTACATCTTATTATGAATTTTCTGAACGTGTTGGAGAAACTTTTCAAGCATCATTGCCAGCATTTGATATTGATGGATTTACTGATCCGTCTAATGCACAACGGTTCTGCCTTGGACTTTTATCAAATATTAATAGACATGATCATATTGAAAATGTTAGAAGGCATATTGGTTTTTTATTTATTTATTATGTTGGTTATATTTTTTTTTATGACTGTTGATATTGTGGTTACCAAACTGTCACAACTGGGAAAAATATCATCGAGTTTATCGGGAACCCTTTATAGATTAAATACGTATAGTTAAAAGTTGTCGTGTATAACGTACATCAGTTGTAAGTGGTTCGCACGTGTCTGTTCACTAAAATGCTCGAAAATGTAGAAATCCTTCTATTTAACTGGACAGACGACAGTAATTTCTGATTTCCATGTTTCAATAGTTAGTTTAATGTATCAATTTTTTAACTCATCATAATTTTAACTTTAGTGTTCAATTATCTAAATATTAGTGACTAATACAGTTATTTCCAATTATCATATACAAAAATTTAAATCTCAACAATTGACGCCTTCATGGTCAAAGAAGCACTTTACTATTTTATTTTTTTTGTAACTACAATTTTGTATTTTATTTAAAAATAACAAAAAAGAAACAATAACTATACATTGTAATTGTCTATGGTTTGGTCAAATCGGATTCTTGAAAAAAAATATTGGAAAAAAGTTGTTAAAATTGGATTATTTATTTTCGGTTTTGCTATAAGTTGTTGCGAATAAGATTTGATAAAATCGGATTTTTCAAAAAAATATCGGTAAAAGTCGATTTTTCCCTGAGGGTTATAAGTGGTTGTAACATCTGGAAACTGTAATAAATATTAAAAATTCTAGAATTAAACAAAATTTGATAAAATTTTTTTATATATTTTATTTGAATCTCATGAACCCAAGGCTATAGTTTTGAACCCCCATGGGGTTCAGGTACCCCAATCGGGAATTACTGATCTAGAGAAACAATTTAAACTAAGAAATCTGCGTATTCCTGGTTAAAAATATTTTTTAACTTATTGAATGAAAAATGAAAAATAACAAATTTTTATCCTAGAATTTCAAAATAAAGTGAATATTGAATGTACAAATATTGTTATATTTGACATACTGAAATTTAGTTTCAGTCTTATTAATTCACTACAGTTTTTTATCATTGTTACGGAATTTTTCATTTAATCAAAAAGTTTAGAATCAAATAGATATAACTTTCTTATTATAATTTTGAGTTATATCAATGTTGATAACATTCCTTCACTCGAAAAATATTTTCATTTCCTGAATCCGTTAATTATAACTACAATAATTAATGATTGTATAAAATATTTTTTACATTATATTATTTATTTTTTATCGACAGCGGATACTGAATACATTATATAGCATTATGATATCAAAAAAGTACTATCGGTATTAGAATTTTATTTTTTCTGGAATTCATGTATTTGTTACGATTTTGGGGGTTGTAACTATGATTGTACTGTTTTTAATAATTACACTAACTCAGTGGTTCCCGATTCAAATAGTATACGGACCTCATTTCAAAATATTTATTTATTTGGACCCCAAAGGAAACATGAAATATAAAACAGTTATGAAAAAATTAAAGGTGTTTCTCATAAGGTTTGATAAATCGTGCTTTTCAAAGAAATATGGGAAAAAGGGGATTTTCAACTCGGTTATAACTATTAAAGATAATTGTGGGTGTAACATATAGGAAGTATTTATATAATTTTAGTACGTGTTTGTTTTTATAATGAAGTAATTATTATAATATTAGCAGGGAAATTGCTGATATTTTTAATTAGTTCTAAGTGTGCTAACTTAAAGGGTTCTTGCAATGTGTCTTAACGAGAGCGCTTAAATTAAAAAGTTTCGAAACCACTCTACGTCGTTATTAATTTAAAAAAGATAATAATAATTATTCTAATTTGATAATATTTAATTTTTTAGGTCGAGGTATCAGACTTTATTATGTGGGAGGTGAGGTATTTGCTGAATGTATGAGTAATAGTTCAATATTTATTCAATCATCAAATTGTAATAATCGTTACGGTTGGCCTAGAAAAACTGTATGTAAAATTCCACCTGGTAATTTTTATTACATTCAATCTTTCATATATTTATTGTAGTTTGTAACGTTCCGTTTTACCCAAATTGGAAAACGTACACAAACTAAGAAAAATGAATTTTCCATTTTGTCATATTATTTTTTAGAAATTTTTAAGTATTTTTAAATTAGCTTGACTATTATGTACGTTGTACAAAGAAGAGCTAGATCTGCTGCAGTGGACAGACTTTGTAGTTACGAAGAATTTCGTTGTTAAGTTTTGAAGTAAAAGAGAAACTGATACAATTGTTAACCGTTCACATAAAATTAATTGCCTATGGGCTGTTTTGAGTCCTACACCGCTGGAATAACTTATTTATTTAATTGTAACAGATAAATAAAGAAGATTAATTTTAATATTAGGTAGTCATTTAAAAATTTTTAACAATGAAGAGTTTGCATCTGATTTGGCGCAATGTGTGAATGAAGGATTTGAAGCAGCTTACAGATTAACTCAAATGTGTACTATACGAATGAGTTTTGTTAAAGGATGGGGATTGGACTACAGGTTATAATATTTAATTTAAATTTTAACCATTCCTCAATATATTTAGGAGACAATTTGTTACAGAAACTCCGTGTTGGGTTGAAATTCAATTAAATGGCCCATTGCGTTGGCTCGATAGAGTTTTAACGCATATGGGTTCACCACATTTACCTTGTTCCAGTATGTCATAGATAATATTATTTCTGGATTAAGAAGTATCAATACTTATATTTTAAAATAGACATTATTTTATTAATAAAAACAATTTTTATTGAGTTTTTTGTATTTTCGAAGGAGGTTCAGACTAGTACTAAACATGGAGAACAATATTATAAAATCGATACCACGTTTAACAGATTAAACGCCAATTTCCGTTAAATAAAGTTCAGTTTTAATTTATCCATAATATTTTTAATGTGATATTTAAAATGAAAACGCAACTCGAATAGATAGTGTTAAATGTTTTTGATTACGAATTGGTTTTTCTATTTTAAAAATACACACTTTTAATGCACATTGCCCTTGATTCGTTGATGGGTGTGACACCTTAGCCTTCACAGTCAAAAAATCACCGTAATATTTATTTTTTCTAAACTATTTTAATATTATAAAACAAAAAATTTGGAATAATTAACGGTACAATTAAAAAAATATTATTATGATACAAGTTATTCCATTTGATAAAAACACAAAATTTCAACTTAGAAATCTACGCATACCCGGTTAAAAATAACTTAATATATTATCAACCTATATTTTTTAACTTTTTTTGTGACATTTTATTATTTTGAGTGTTAAATGAATACTCTTCCATTCTTTAATTTTCTATGAAGGCCCGTCGAGTATTTTCATCTGACCCATGAGACTGCACTAATTTTAAATTTAATATTAATTAATTTTATTGTAATTTGACCGGATAGTAAAAAATAGTGGCCACTCCTGATTTCAAACAATTTGCATTCATCACCGGTCTTTAATATCAACTAATATTTTCAGATCGATAGAGACAAAACAGGAAACTAAAAGAGAGAATTCAGACTTTGACGTATACATTTAATTATTTAATAGAGTCAATTTGTCGGAATCAGTTTTTTTGTATTCTTTGCCTTGTAAACATTTTCTCCAAGATTTAAATAATGACTTTACTTTGGAATTTTGGCATTTACTTTTGTACTTGTCGAAGCATAAAGTGAATATATATGTAATGGGTGCCAAAACAAATAATACTGCAAATACAATGGTGAAATTAATTAAAATATTGACGTAATATTCAGAATTATTGGCAAGTATTGGATCGGTATCTAAAATTAATTATTAATTTGACTATAATTTATTAAATTGGGAATAAAATTTTAATTCAAAATTTAACCTGTGTCTCCTAATTTGCATAATTTTAATCTTTGTAAATTTTTCATTTCTCCAATTGAACTTATATACAAAAAGCATTTATCATTGCTTATAATTAAATCGTGTGGATTATTCAGAATCTAAATAGTACTTATAAATCATGTTTTTTTAAATATACAATATCATCCCATGCAAATATGGCTTTATTTATCAAATTCAAGCTGTATCCATAACCAATGCCATCATCATTATTCATACCAATCATGTAAAAACCGGATTTGTTCTCTAAAGTAAATTTATTTATACCCGTTTAAGTGGAAGTTTGAAATTTTTAGGTGACCGTCAACATGATTTTGGTGGTTTCTAAACTTAATTTCAAATTAATTTTTAACAAGATGTAATGAAAATTAAACAAATTTTCACTCTATAGGTGGAACCTGATATAATAGCTTTGATTAATAGTTACAAATGTCTTAATTATGATTTATTTTTTAAATCTCAAAATCTCTTCACCATTATAAATGTTGACATTTTACCTATTTTTGTATAGGCTATAGCAAAAAGTTGTATGTCCCTTTTAAATTGATACATAAAAGTAATGCTGTCATTCATGATATTAAAGCAAACAATTTTTGCATTTAACCTCAATACTGCGCAAATTGAATACGTGTCAGGTATGAATGATAATCCATGAATGATGACATTTTTTACTAAAAATAAAATAATTTAAATTCAATGCTATTTATAAGATTACTAGGTTTACTGTTATGTACTACGTACACACAGCACATAGCTCTGCCGAGGGCACATTTTTATAATACCAAAAAAATAAATTAACGTTGAAAATCTAACTTAAAAATTCAATCCACTTTTTTTTGAAGTTGTAGGATGAATATTTACATTTTTATTTTAATCAAAATATTTGAAAAATATTGGTTCATAATATATTAAAAATTATTTTTCACCGGAAATGCGTAGATTTCAGGGGTTAAAATATTGTATTTATATCAACTGGAATAAGATCTATCGGAACAATTTAAAATTTAAATTAATCCCTTTATAAATTAGGTTAAAAAAATTCCTTTAACTTAATTTGATATTTTTAAATTATTGACTTACATCCATCCGTCATTTGTTCATTTACTGTAAATTCTTTCATGTAATTTCCAGAATCATCAAACATGACAATGCGAGAATTGCAATAACTAAAATTACCAAAAATATACACTACATTTAAAATAATGAAAATTTCAAATTACATTGTATATAAAACAATAAATATTCAATTTTACCCATCTGCCACAAATAAATATTTCCCGTCGTGTATCGTTAATACATCGCTCGGTTGACAAAATTGAGAACGCTCATTTTTACGTTTAAAGGATTTTCCCAATATCAGTATAATTTGTTTGCTATTTGGGTTTAAACAAACGATCTACAATTAATACATTTAATTTAGTCATCTTTTTTTATAAAATCAATGATTATAATCATATCGTGTTTTTAATTCGTAATTCCCAAAAATAACAAAATGAAAAATTAAATTAACACTTACAAATACATAAAATTAAACTGAATTTTAAGAAAGTAAATATGGACAAGGTAATAACCCTATTTAGTTTAACATCTGTAGTCCAAATTCTATCTAAAGCGTCCACGTGTATTCCGTGAGGCATCATAAATCTAAATACAGATGTTATACAAAATTAGTGGAAACATGCGATATTTCAAACTTTTAATACTACATACTGTAGTTATTCTCAAGTGGGTTCTAGGTTGATTGAAATGTTTTGGTCAAGTTACAACATAGGAAAATTGATATTTCAAAATACAGAATAGAATTGTAACTTTTTGTGATGGGAAATTAAAATGTTAAAATGTAATTAAATGAGCCATGTATTGTTGGAGCGATAAATCTTAGATCAGTACTTCCCAAACTTTTCTCCCCATGGAGCACTTGTCACAAAAAATCCTTCTAATCCTGAACACATCACTAATGTAATATTTATATTTTTTTATTATACATTCCTCCTTAAATCGAAAATTTTACATTAACACATGTGACATTGGTCATTGTCATTAAAGAAACCACAAAAATATTGTGAAAAAATCAATATTATGATTAACAAAATCAATGATTATTTAGCTCTAAGCCTTAGAGCAGTGTTTCTCATGGGGTGATTAGTCACCCCTAAAGTGTGAATATTTTTATGAGGGGGTAAATACTAAAATTTTAGATGATTGGGGTGAATAAGGGTGCGAAAGATAAATTTTTAACATATTTTATTCAATTTAGTCAAATATGTAAAAAAACCAAAATTTTACCAACCCTTAAGGAAATAATCCCCTTTTACCAATATTTTTTTTGAAAAATCCAATTTTATCAAAATTTTATATCGGAAATCTCTCTATCTGATTCCAAAAGAAAAAACCAAATTTTAAGAGATGATAAATTCTATAGTTAAAACCGTGAATTTCATAAAAGGGCGTGCATTGAACCATCGTCTTTTTCAACAATTCTGTATTGATTTGAAGAGTGAAAGTAATGTTTTATTATATCACACCGAAGTTCGGTGGCTTTCTTGTAGACGTGTATTAGCCAGAGTATTTCAACTGCGAAACGAGATAGCTGAATTTCTCTCAACAAAAAATTTTAATTTATCAGAAAATTTTATCGATTCACAGTTTTGTATATTTGATTTGATTTGTGCCAATGAGAAAACTCAGTCATTTATCTTAAAATTAAAACTTTGGATAGAACGAGTAAAAAGAAAAATTTATTATAATTTTTCAAATTTAAATCAAATAATAAATAAAGAAGCAGGAGACATTTTGCCAATAAATCTTGAAAACCTAATAATTGTTCATCTAGACATGCTAAGTAAGAGCTTCAATGGTTATTTTAATAATAGCTCAAAAGCTTTCTAGGTGGATAAGAAAACCTTTTGACACTAATTTCGATGATATAGATGACTACGATAGTTTTAAAGATGATCTATGCGACTTAAAAACTAAGGAAATATTAAAAATGAAATTTGAAAACATGGACCTTGGTGATTTTTGGTGTAGCATGCTTAATATCTATCCAACTTTGGCTGAAAAGGCCCTTGAAGTGATTATTCCTTTTGTTACAACATGGTTTTGTGAAACTGGATTTTCTACTCTAACAAATTTAAAAACAAAAAAAAGGAATAAATTAGATGTTTGTGCCGATATGCGAGTAAGCATATCAAAAACTATACTAAGATTTAGCTTGTTTCTCAGTTCAAAGCAACAGCAACGATCGCATTAAAATTGATGTAAATAAATATGTTATTATTCAATTGTTATGTAATATATTTCCGCTTCTACTTAATATGTCTATTTTCTGTGTCTGTAAAATTGTAAAATAATAGTCTATTTTTGATTAATGAATTTATTAAGATGACCACAGCAGTTTTACTTCTAAAATTTTATCGGATAAATCTGTACATTACATTTTGTCATTAGAAACGGTGTATTAAATTAACGAGTGAAACTTAATGTATAATTAATATTGCATTAATTAATTAATTTTTAATCAGGGGTGCACAGTTATGAAAATCAATATTTGGGGGTGCATAGGTCAAAAAAAATTAAGAAACACTGGTCTATGGACTCTAGCAATACATGGCTCTTTTAAATTGTGTTGAGTAAATTGTATTATATATCCATGCATAAAATATTATTTTATAGGGACCGTTATCCTAAAAATGGTTAAATACTCATGATATATATGTTTAATATACATCTGGTGTATGGTAAAATTAATAATTACATATTTTTTCCATATGAATCAATAAAATGTCCATTTTTATCAAATTTGTATATTGTATCTGATTTGATAAATTTATTGGGTGTGTTATGTAATCTTCATAAAAAATTAAATTTTATAATGTTGTTTATTCTAAGAATAAAAAAACTACATACGATGAATTCCAGTCATAATTTTTTCGGTTAAATATGTACACATTATCTTTTAAATCATTTGCCACACCACTTATTGGGTTATTCAATAAATCTATATTGTTACCTAATGGCCATTTATCCAATGTAACCTTTTCAACTATAAATAATACAATTAATAAAAATAATAAAAATCATGGAGTTTAATTATCTTAAAAATGTACAAAATGGTTTATGAGATTAAATAACATTAATCAAATTTACCTTCCATAAAATTTTTTCTGTCAAAAATATGATCAGAGTATTCTGGTAAAGTCTTGTCAATGTCAAATTTCATATAGCCACTAATTTGGTTGTTATAATTCGAATAATATATTATATATCCATTGCACATTTCGTCCGTTGATTTGAATCTAAATTGCTTAAATTTTAACATGAATATTTTCCCTAGTGAAAAATATCGAATATTGGGTGATACACAGATAATGTGTTGAGAAATATGATGGAAAAAATTTTTCGAAATTTTTAACTGATTTTAAAGACAAAACAGACGAAAAAAAAAATCAAAAAAGCGACGATACATAATTTTTCTTACCATTTTATATATCACAATATTATTTTTTTATCAATTTTTGTTTTTTGTATATAAAACCTTTTTTTCTTAAATTTGCTGCTTTTCCTAACAAAAGCTTATTTTATAGTAAAGATTTTCAGTAAATATAGTTTTTTAAATAGTTAAATTTTTAAATGTATTTTTACTTCAATAATATGCTTTGCAATATTTGTTTGTGTGTCTGTGTTATCGTTTATTTCAATAACTACCAGTCTTAGAATTTTATAAAGTCCACATTTCATTTACAGTTTTTCTGGGGGTGTTAGCAAAATAAATTTCAACCCCCTTAACTCACATCTTACGGGTCAAAAAGCCCAATTGTACTTTACTTTTAATTTACCAATACTTTTTAAGTACATTCGAAATGTATGTATATATTATCACATTGAAAATGACAAAATAGGTTTATATAATTTTATTTTTTCCGGAATTAATGCTATTTATGACAATTTTTAAGTTAGATTTTCAACGTGAATTTATTTTTTTGGTATAATAAAAATGTGTCCTCGGTAGAGCTAGGTGATGTTTGTACGTAGTACATAACAGTCAACCTAGTAATTTATAAAATTCGTAATGTCAGAAATGAAATTTAACACATTTAATAAATACATTTAAAATATACCCTATGTTGATTGGTTTGGTGTAATTTATAGTATTGTATCTGCATTGTAAATATATTCTATCTCCCTCTTTTAATTCGAGATGAGATTTAACATTGTTAAATTTCTTCAAATTTTGTTAAATATGAATAATATTAAATTAAATTACTATTTACAACATTACAATATTAATTACTATAAATAAGTTTTATATAATTTCAACATAAACCAATAATCACAATAAAATTAAAAATTAAATTTTTTTAGTCTGTATTTAAAACATGCATTATCAACCCTTTTTCGCTTTGGACACCAAAAAAATATATAAATTACATTCATTACTTATATAAAATTTAAGGTGTGTTACCGTTTATTTAAAAATCCAAGTGATGCATCATTGCAAATTTTATTTTCCGAAATTGAGTTTTTCACGGTCAAAAACAAATTTATTATTTTAAAAATAAAATCAGCGTTAACATTTAAAAAAGTATATATCATGTAACGCGTTTTAAAGACGTTACCATTGGCGTAAATCTTAGCATCAGAAACTTAGATCTTCATATTCAAAACCCTAACTAAATTAAACTTTTTTTAAAACATAAATTTTGTGATAGCTTTTAAAATCATAAGCATTATCATAGATAGATATCTCAAAAAATGTTGATGAATGTTTTAATTTTAATTTTTTAAATATACAGTAATTCAATTATTTACATTATAATATAAGTAATATAATGAAACAACAGGCTTTTTATCCAAGCTGTTTTAATTAATAATTTAAATACCTTATTTTTATTTGGATTATCTTTTCCTATGAGATGCCATGATCCATTATAAAGATATAAAGAAATTGATGTAGCTAAATTTTAAATATTTACTTGTACAACATTGAAGTGTCGACGTTATAAAAGTATAATGGATTTTTGTTTATTAGAATTATAAAAATAATTATTTTTGAATAGTCAACAGATTGAGGTTTGGCTTAGAAAAAAATTAATCTCATATATTCAAAAAAATTGTCTATTACATTGTGTATTTATATTAAACTATAAATCAAAAAAACTGATTAACTCGAAAAAACTTTTCGATGAAAATTTTAGTTAAACTATTAATTAACCCAGAAATGAATAAATTTTTATCTGAAGCGACCCATTATATAAAAGAATTTTTCCATATGATTTATAATTTCAATTTTGTACAGATCATCACCCTTCGAGCAAGACCTTAAAATTTTTTTCATTTTACAAATGTTATAAACATTTTATTAACATTATATAAATTATGTCAAAAAAGCACATTTATCCACCGTGAGAACCACTGATCAATGTTTTTCATCAGACCATCATAATTTTTCTAATAATCATTGTTGATTGAACATGTATTTTAAAAAATGAAATGATTTTACGTTTAAAATTTTATAAAAAAAATATAAAATTGTGTTATCACTCATTCTAGTATGAGGTGACTAAATTTATTCAAATGGGTCACTGATCTCGGAATGTTGGTACATATCGTACCATGTAAAAAATATTCACAATTTAATAAAATACCATGTTTGTGAGCGTGAATTCTAAATAGTACTGGTACAAATTTATCTTTAACTTTATTATTCATTAATTTATACGTGCAGCCCGTTTGCGGATCTAAATTTATATTGTTTCAAGTTTAATCTGACAATAGTAATATTTCAGTAATATAAGATGGTGGTCAATAGGTAACAGTGTGATCTGAAGCAGAGTTGGAAATCTATTGGTAAAGTATTTCTACCGATAATTTACGGGTAAATTTTTATAAAAATTTATAATGGTAAATAAAATTATTTAAATATTACAAATTTAATTGTATTAATATATTTATTCTTAAATTAATATTGTATCTATTTTACAATAAAATGCATTGCAAATTTCAATGCCTATAATATAGTCATCGTTTTTTTCAAGTACATATCATAACAAGGGCAAGTAAAAGTTAATAAAGTTAATTTTTTATATGTTAATTAGCATGCAATTCCAAGCATGATCATACCAATATTATGTTTATTAATTAGCTAATTAAAATTTTATAAAGTTAATAAAGTCATTTTTTTGAAATTAAAAATAAACACTTATATTTCATTCTAAAAGTTTTACTTTTACATGTAAAATCTTTCTGTAGAATTTTCAAATGGTACGAAATATTAACAGATAAAAAATGAAAAGTAATCAATTCAAGTTAAGAAGATTTAAATTAGAGTTGTATACAAGAAAATTTTAAAGTTACTAATAATAGCTAAAAGTTACTAAAAATCAGTCGTTAGGTTATTTTATTTTTTTTATAAGTTATTTAAAAAATTGCCCTAATCATAACTTATATAAACCAATTTTTTGTCTCTGTTAATTAATTTTTTATGATAAACCGTAGAAAACGTACATGAATTTGGTTGCAATTCAAAATTATTAGCAAGTAATGACAAGATTTTGAGTATTAATTTCGGTCTAACGTGAATAATTAATGTGTGTTAATTTATCAAAATACCTTGATCTACAAAATGTAAATATTATCACAGCGTTATTAATATCTAAACAATATAAAAATTAATAAATTTTTAAAATACATGTATATAATTATTAAAAATTTTTTCAATTATAAAAATCAGTATCATCGGAAAATTATGAACCACATCGGGACAATAAATTAGGAAAAATACTAAACTTTTATTTGTTATTTCTATCAGAGTAATTATGTAGGCTCAAGTTTAAATTTAAATTAAATTTATAATAATCAAAAGCTCAGATTATCATTTTTTTAAACTGAAAACAGTCTTAGAATTTTATAAAGTCCACATTTCAATTACAGTTTTTCCGGGGTGTTAGCAAAATAAATTTCAACCTCCCAAACTGACATCTTATGAGTTAAAAAGACCAATGGTACTTTTTTTGAAAATCAAACGAGTTGAGAATTTAAAAATATATACACTCTGATGCGGATTTTAAAATCATAAATTTAAAGAAAAATATCCTCAAAGCCAAAACCACAAGATATTTATTTTTTTTAATGAAAACATAAATTTACAGGTGGTACAGTTGTATCCTGTTAACACACATAAAAAATTTCAATCTGAATAAGTGACACCTTCATGGTCAAAAACGAATTTTAGTATTCATATAATTTTTTTTCCGAAATATTTTATTAAAACAAAAAATGTGAAATAATTAACGATCCGAAAATTTAAAAAAAAAATTATTCTGATAAAACGTATTCCAGTTGATATAAATGCAAAAGTTAAACCCGAGAAATCTACACATTCCCGATAAAAAATAATTTTTAATATATTTTCAACAAATATTTTTCAAATATACATGTTCTTTATTTATATAATCATGTTTGCATTTAATATGGTCATATTTTATTTAAATATAGTCATTATGTTGATTATTAGTCATAATAATTATGACTATATTAAATTCAAATATGACCATATTAAATTCAAACATGGCTATATCAAATAGAAACATGACTATATAAATAGAGAACATCTATATTTCGATTAAAATATAAATTGAAAATGTAAATATTGATCCTGCAATTTCAAAAAAAATGTGCATTGAACGTCTACACATTTCCAATACAGAAATATGAGTGAAAATCTTAATAATTCATTCCTTCGCAATTTTTAAATCTCAAATTCTCATTTTCAAAACATTTAGCTTAAAATTTAAATTAACACTACAACAACGAATTACTAAAAGTAATACAACTTTGTTATTATCATTTTTATATTTACTTTTTAGTTAAATTTTCAACGTAAATTTAATTTTAAGTAAAATAAAAATGTGACCTCGGCATAGCTAGGTGCTGTTTGTACGTAGTACATAACATTCACCCTAGTATATTATAAATGGAAAGCTATTATTGACGAAATTCGAGCGAATTATAATAAAATAATGATAAAAACAATAATTTTTTTATTAATTATTTTTTAGAATTAATGAGATGATTGATCTAAAGATTCTTACAGAATTTCTGAATATTATGCACTAATTCTGTAAGATTTTAACATATATCTTCTCGTTTTGAAATTTGGAGTCTATTTCTCTTTTTTGTTATTACAAACCAGTTTTTTAAGTTTAAAACAGCACTAAACCAGCATTCTGTTAAATGATGTTAAATAAGATGATGGAAATGGCAACAAATTCATCATAGTAAAATTAATTTAAAGTTGATAGGTTGTTTAAAACATCTTCGGTGAGCCATAAGTACATCATAATTCTTTTGATGTCAAATAGAGTTTGTAAAATTTACCAGGCCCACTAAAAATTTCGTCATGCTCACCAGTGTGGCCTGGCCCCACGGTTGTCTAACACTTGTGTTAAATTTAAATAATACTTGTGTATTATCTTTTATTATATTACTTTTTTTAATTTCCAGTTCATGGAATTGAATTACAAAATATTTTTTATTTTGTTTATACAAATCAAATCCAGTATCTAAAATAATATAAGGTAATATTTCCGCTAAGGCTAGCTACTGTTTCGACTTAATTATTAATTTTTAAAAATATTAACCTTTTGGCAGAAATGAATTATTCGCAGAAGGACTCATGGCCCACAGAATATTAGGAGAATCTTTACAGACTGTTTGACCATACCTAAATTTTCACGGTATGTAATTGTATGAAATAATGTATGAAATATTAATAATTTTTAAATATAAATATACCAGAAAGTAACGTGCTTGTATGGATAATTACATAAATAAACCAATACATGATGTGTGTTTTTACCGGCCAATATGTCAAAATTAACTAAAATTAGTTATTGTACATTATTTGTAGTTTACAAAAATTTTATAAAATGTTTGAACATTATTATTGTATTGTATAAGTCTTATAAGGGATCAGGGGTTTTATATATGAACACTTAAGATTTAGCAAAATTACAGTATGTATTTTTAGGTTCGTGAAAATTTAGAGATTATAATCATGAATATTTAAACTGATTACAATTATTTAAGGATCATTAGAAAAACGACATTTGTATTTTGTATTATGTTTTTTTGGGTTTAATAATTTGATGTATTTACAAATGAATATTTTCAAAGGGTCTAAGGATTATTATTGTTTATACTTTCAAAATAAAAATCGGGAGATGTTTGTGTAGCGTTGCTATAGTATCAAAACACTTGAACAATAAACTTATTATTAAAATAAATTTGTTTCTATAAATTTTTTATTTTAAAATACAATTGATCTTCCTCTTTATTTCAGATATCACTACATTTTAATAAGTCATGTACACGTGGATTGTACCTCCCAGAGAGTTAATCGACAAGACAGGAAAATTTACAATAGATCCTATTAGATGGATTGAAAAAGTTGAGGCTTATATTTGTATCAATGAAACTGAGACAAACAAATTAAATGAATCACAGAAAGTTTGCTTTGTGAAAAAGCGCATAATCGCTTCAAAAGAAGTGGAACTTCTGACTCAATGATGCTACTGAAAAAGGAAATAAAAAGCTGGAATGATGTTAACATTAGCTTTGAAAGAATGTAATTTTATGCCTTAAAAAGAGGTATAATAAGCCTTTTGCACTATGGCTATTGCACTATTGCTCGAGAAATTACACGAAAAAGGAATTAAATGCAAGTTTGATAACTTAGATGAAAGAGTAAGAGATATGATACTATTTAACTGTAATAATCGCAAACTCCAAAGTGTCCTAATAAATGAAAATTATACAAAATTGTCAGACGTTATAAAAGAATGTGAAAATTATTATTTAATTAAAAAATCGCTTTATAATACCAGCCAACAACAATTTAAAAAAGTAGATTTTAAACCAGCGGTGAAACAGGAAGATTATGGTAAATACAAAATCAATGCTGTTTTTCAAGAATATAGTTCGGCGATATATGAACAGGTAACCATTAATAATATCTTTATTGAGTCTATGATTGATACTAGAGCAAAAGTCAATTTAATTAATCATAAGCACAAAAAAAAATCCTAAAATTGTCATACATGAGACCGACAAGAAATTATTTTCATATAATAATGATGAAGTCTCGATATTAGGATATGTGTTGATAAAATTTGATAAACTTAATGCTTCATCAAAATTTTATATTACTAATCATGATAATATTATAAAATGCTGCCTTGCGAGAGAACTGAAATTAATCGAAATTAAAGACAGTACAGAAAATAAATAATGTATTTGATAATAAACAACTAAACTCTAACTCTACTAAAGTTGATGTACCTAAACCGTACATAAATCTGGTTTCCAAGTTCTCGCATATTTTTTCAGAGACACCAGGTTCCCTTAA